>JAWWEO010019210.1:0-16221 GCA_035582975.1 Ormyrus labotus | reverse complement strand
GATTCTGTTAAATCAATGGTAGTGTCATTGAAGTAATAGAATGTCGGTTAAGTCAACTAAATTTTTTTCTCAGTGCATTTTCTCTAAAAGAAATTGAAAAGAAACTGCCAAACCAAGTCACGTTCGCGACCTGTCAAAATGTTTCACTTTTTAACTCCACCCTCTGTTTTCACGCAATAAGGCTTCTCTCCCCATTTTCCGTCTAACGTCCAGAAGTTCAGGAATAATATTTAACGGCGCTTAATTCAACAAAGCTTCGGCCGTCGTCGAAACGATGACTCGAAAAGAAACGCGGAGAGACTGGGAACTTGTTCTTCGTTCGGGGCGGCTAAAGTTTTTAGCCGCTACTTGAACCGCTGCATTCGCGAGCTGCATTGTGTACAGAAAGCAAACAAGTTTACATTTTTGTCACGTTTAAGCAGTGAATTTCCCTCTCGAATTATTCGAGAACTTATAATACAGAAAGTTTTATATTTGCACGAATCAGAAGTCGGACGCAATGCTGACGGAGCCTCGTCAAAACTGTTTTCAAGTCGGATTATGCGAGCAACGTACCGGTAATTAGAATACGCGCTCGTTAAATCCAGCCGGAAAAGTCTGCTGGCGAAGGTATTTAGCAGGGCCAAATTTTTAATGCTTATTTTGGTGTTATTTTTTATAAAGAAACTAACTACATTTATATTTTTCCAAATTTTTTGGAGGTTTTGCTCTGCATTTTTCTGATTTTCTGAAAATATATTATTTAACAAGCTGCACGTGAATTTATTGGACGTAAATAAAGAATGAAAACATGAAAAACTCATAAATGTAAAAGTATTATTTATAATCCACCTGTCCGCATCCTAGTAGCTGTTACTTTTAATACACGAATTGTTCTTGATAGATGCGTATTTAAATAATACCCGATAATTTTGTAATGCAGCGATTCAAGCAGAACAATAGAGAGATTTTATTTTTTATCCACGATCTATTACTATCCATTTACTCGGCGAAAAATCTTTGAATCCTCTCCGATTTTGAAAGAATGTTCAAAAGCAGAATATAATTAATGACCGGCGAAGAGGCGTGGAAAATTACGTAAAGGACGGGACTTTCTGTCTTCGCTCTCGGCGGTGAACTTGGCCGAGGCTTCGCGGCGTCGACAAAATGAAAATAGAAATCTCGTAATTTCGTCAAAGCGCTAATATTTCCCCCCCAGGCTGACTGCACTTACCGACTGTCATAAACAACTTGGAAATAAAACGTTAAGCGCGCAGCTGGATACCTCTTTGGCTTGACAACTTTACGCTTCCTCTCTTCCCGCGTGTATTTTTCACTTTTTCCGCGCTCTCGTCGACTCGTCGCGAATACGGCCGAGTCGTACAAGCCAGCCAATTAAGATCGATCGTCGTCGTCGATAATGTATGCGTTAAGGCTGGGAGTCAAGTCGAGCATTATATATTTTCCGAGTGAATGAGATTGTTCTTGGCAATAAAACTGAATTTCTCCTCATTGTGCCGGCATATATCCACCTGTGATTTTGTCTTCAAGCCAGGAGGCGAAACCGTTCATCTAAATATAACTGAATAGGATCGAAATGAGAAATGTGTTAACGAGTCCAATTGCTAATAATACTAAACTATTTAAGCTTGCAGTACAATTTTTCGCTCTCATAATAGGAGGGGGAAGCGTCGTAGGCGTGAAATTAAAATCGAAAAATTTTTCAAAACATATTATCCAAGAGTCATTACGTGCAAATGAGATCGCAATGATCGCATTATACTCTATACTGGGGGTCCCTGAAACTTTAAATGTTTCATTAAATATCCATTTACCAAATCGCATCTAATTACGAAAATAAACGGTCGACCGAAATCACCTTCCGCATACAGATCACCGGGAAATGGACATAAAATTCGGATTCGCGGACGGCGGTTAAATTTTGGCGAATCAATATTAAATCTGCCACTCGGGCGAATTTCGTATATTATACCGCGCAAAACCGCGAAAGCTCTCGCCCGAGATGCACTATGCACAATCTCATTGAAAATTTCGCCGCATCGCGAGGTCGACAAAGGAGTTACGATGCATTTCTGGCGTCTAAAGGCACCTGAACCGCACGGCGCGGTGTGTGTCTTCCGCGAAAGTTCGGCTGCTTTTTTTCAGGTTTACGTCCGAAATAAGCTCGCCGGCCGCGGAGAGTGTCGTCGCGCTTGGTTTATTTATGGCTTTGTTCGCTTTTTTTAGTGTGTGTTTAGGTAGCACAGAGCGAATTCTGAATGGATTTATGGAGTGGCTGTATAAACGTTTTTTTTTTCTGCGCTTCTATTCTGTCTTTTAAAATAGGTTTTATTTATATATTTACTTCTTGAATTAGTTTTTAAATGAACTGCGAAGAAGGATATTTAAATCCAATAAAAAGTAACAATTTGATCAAGTTCATAATTCAGGTCGATAACTTAAAGCTGACAAAAAGTCTGTCAATCACAGCAATAATTAAGTGTTGAAAAGAACTAATTTAAAATCATAGAACTATTATCAGTTACTTTATTACAAGCTAATTTTAATGAATATTAAAGAAACTATATAGGCAGATTCTTTCATACTAATTGAAAAGAGTGTTTAAAGCGAAAACCCTATATTGATTTTGAAGCCAATTAACCCATGAAAGAAAACAAAAATCATTGGTTTAGTTTCCCAAATGAATCAAAATTAACCCAATCTCTCGTTGACACTTTCATCATCAGCATCCAGCCCCGCCAACAACAAAAAGCCAAGCGACAAAGCTTGAAAACTCTCCCGCGGCTTAGGAAAAAAGCAATTCAGCGATGTTACAGCCACCGAGCCGGGGGTAATATAAGTAAGGTATATAAGCCCGTCTCCTAATATCTGAAAAGGTACAGAGCGCTGAAAAACGGTTCGGGGCCGCGCGCGCGCGCGCGGAATATAGGCTCCGGAGTCGCGAGGCGCGTCGGCGCAAAA
Organism: Ormyrus labotus; assembly: GCA_035582975.1. Classification (NCBI taxonomy): domain Eukaryota; kingdom Metazoa; phylum Arthropoda; class Insecta; order Hymenoptera; family Ormyridae; genus Ormyrus; species Ormyrus labotus. The sequence continues at coordinate 13,260 of JAWWEO010019210.1, read as the reverse complement.
TCCAATAGAGCGCATTACTACATGGCAGTATAAGTTTAATCGGATTAGCGGCTGCGCGGGGAATCCATTTTGTTTCGGCGCGCGCGCGCGCGGCGTGTCGATATTTATAGGCCACTCTTCGCTCCGTCGCAGATTAACCGGCGACGGGAGAGAGAGAGAGAGCAGCCCGGACAAATCCGAAAAGCAGCTAAGCAAGAAACCGAGCTGCCAATCGATAATTGAGAAATATTCCGGCCGATGGATATAATGCGCGCATCTGGAGCAAGTCGATATACGTACGCGCGAGTTACACGGAGGGGCGCTTTTTCGAAGAGATTTATTCGCGTTAACGCTTTTTACGATGGGACGTGCGAACGGGTTGTCGAGTTCAGGGGACTGTTTATATCGGCGGTAATGCAAGTGTCGGGCTCTTCTCTTTTTTCAATTTCAATATTTTCCGTCCGTATTAATTGGAACGTTCGTTTTTTCAATTTATTGCAGAAATACGCAGAAATTTAAATAGTGTGGGTCATCATTCTTTTGATGTCGATTGCGTGGAGATGTTATATTTTATAATGAAACTTTGTACAACATTTTCGGGCGATAAATTATAATGAAATTTTCCTAATCTTATTATTGCTCCTTTAATATATACATTATTGGATTTAACAGAATTTTCAAAAAGTATTTTGTGTTATTAGGAGCTCATAAACCGATAGTTAAAAGCGACATAGAACTTAGCAAATATATCGTTACAAAATAATAAAACATTAAATTTGAAAAAAAAAATTAGAATTCCATCGGAAAATACGACTCCGTGAGAATAAAAACAATCATTATAAATACTTGGCAATAAAATTGCACATTAAATATACGCACGGCTCTTTTCCAAAAACCGAATGCCACTAAAAATAAACTCACTGTTTACCTTGATAAACCGCGTCGGAAAAAAAATCCTGCCTCTCGATAAGCCGTGGCGGCCGAGTCAGCGACGCAGATCTCGGAAAAAAAAAAAAACGTCAACTTCGAAATCCGGACTATCGCCTCTCACCACCAGACTCTCGTCGATAATAATACGCCGACCAAGCATAAGCAGCGACCGGAATTTTTCGCGCGTGTTCGAGCGCGAGGATCGAGGTTTCCTACCCCGGCTCATATACAATTGAGACGCGGTGATTTTTACGAGGCAGTAGTGATTGATGGCTGCCGGCGAGTCGGCTCTCGGGTGGCAACGGTGAGCATGTAATCGTTGGAAGATGCGCTTTCGTGTGCTTTTTTACTGGGGTCGAGATGCGTTAACGCGGGTTATTATGTGCTCGGGATGTAAATTGTGACGTCGTTCGGACGTAATTCGTTGGGGTCGACAAAAAATCATCGTTTAACAAATGTTTATTTATTTTCAATTTTATTCACAAAGTTATTACGAAAATATTTATATCAAACGGTTTTATTTGCTGAAGAATTTTTTTTTTTTTTTATTTCATTTTTTAACAAACAGTTTAGAAAATTGGAAGGATCGGCGTGTTTTTTTTCGAAATAATTTTCAGCTCTTTCCGATGCACGGCTATAATTTGTCATTCTCGCTCGAATTTATAGTCGATTTATTTAAGGATTATTTTTAAAAGAATCTAATGCAGACCTCAGCTCTCGTCCGTTACTCAATTTATTTTAATTAAAAAAAAAAAAAAAAAACCGATCCCGCCATACGTTCATTAATTATTATTCCAAAGTTTTTGTCGAGAAAAACCGCGCGCCGTACGTCATTTTTCTTTCCCCCCTTTCATTCGGTCATTCCGATCTATTAATTTTCCGAAAAACCACCTCGAACTAGCGAATATACATTATATTTCACCAACGGCAAAAAGACTCCCATTATCTCCCGTTTAATTACTCCATTGTTTGTATCCCTTCCATCGAAACGGCCCGACTTTCTACGGTTTAAAACTGGCTCCGGCTCGAAGGTCAAGTCTTAGCCTAGAAACCTAATGAAACTCTAACGATTAATCTCGCGTGCCCCAGCGATTTATATCACAGAAAAAAAAATCTCGCGGAGTGTAGTTTCGAGTCCGCCGTTTCCGCGCCTGACAAATTGATCGGCGGCCCGCTAAATTCAATTAAAACAAGAGAGCGCGCGCACAGCCTCGACATTCGTTCTAAACGAGGTGAAGAACCGAAAGCTGGCAGACTTCCAGATAGAGAGAGAGAGAGAGAGTTGTCCGACCCTTCGCTGCCGATGTCGTCATGCGAAAAAAGGCGCCGCGAAAGTTTCGCGTACGCTTAGCGGACGATACTACAGCGCGGGCTGCTACTATAATACCGGCGACGAGAGAGGGGGACGAAAAAGATAAGATTGAGTGAATGAACGCGAGGAGCACGTCTTTTACTTGTACGGCGCGTCTGCGCCGCGTGGAATTCGTTACAAGATTGTTGCTCGAATCGATTGCCGATTGGAAGCGAGTGTTACTTTAACGAAATTACTATATGCTTTTTGGAAATGGAGATGTACTTACTTTTAAACTATCACTGGTGAAATCTAATGTTTTTTTCATTTGGTTTTTTCTAAATTTTATACTGAAAAAAAAAACAGCATTTTTTTCAATCGCGTTTACCGTCGACTTGTTATAAAACTTCGTTTTATTTTTATTCTTCTTTTGAATATTTACAATCCTAGGCTTATTTATATACGGCGCTCTTTCAAAATATAAAGTGTGATTCATGTTTTTGAAGGAATGCCAGTTACGTGAGTACAATGTTGATGTAAAACAATGCGATTTATTTTTCAGTCGGGACACCGAAATAAAGATTTAATTACGTTCGACTCTGTAAAGTTGCATAATTCGAAGAATTTATCCAAACGAAACTATCCGGCAACGCTTATATTGAAATTACGCTTTTATCAAAGTTATTCAGAGCTGCGCAAATATTAGATGTTACAGGTGTACATTAAATATTGTACCGACGTTGTAATTTAAATCTTCGGCATTTAAATGAGAAAATAATGGAAGCTTTATCTTTTAATGAATAAATAATACCTCTGTTGCTCCGCTCAAAAATGCAAATGAGAAAGTTTTAATAAAATGTCTTTCCGCATAGTTCGCGCTGCCAGTTAATCATTCAAGCTTCAGCCATTATTTTTCGACGCTGAATTGATCGCAATAAATAGTTAAGCTTGAACAAGTCGAGTGAAAATTTATGAAAATAACGAGTGTGCACTCGTGTAGATTGTTTGCAAAACCGTTTTCATTAAAATTTATAGAAGAGCTCGCAAGGCTTTTACTAAATGGAGGGCTGTTTTGCTTTACAAAGATTTGCATAGAAAGTCTTATTGAAGCAATTTAAAACTTGCTAAACTTCGAGGCTCCAGCTGGGACTTGTAAAGCAGACGAAAATTATGCGACGAGCACGAAAATAAATCAAATTTTATTTCGAGCCCAAAAATTTTCTTCGTTCAGATTGAAACTTTCTTCTAAATACGAATTTAAATTAGTGCTTGTACGCAAGGCTCATATTTCGTCGGTCTTTTATAGAGTCTTTAAAGTTTTAGGAAGTTTCAGGTACACCAAAGGCGGTTACTGGTAAGCAATAAGATTTAAAAAAATAATAGTGTTATCGCCGAGCATAATTCCAAGCTCCCTTTTAATCCCCGAGTGGAAACTCCTGTACCCGAGGAGACGCACCGCTGACCGAATTCCTCCGTCCTTAACGCCCCCAATGAAAACTACACCCGCTTTACGTAAGCCCCTTTCATCCTCCTTTTCATCGCTCTTTGTTACGGCGCGCATACTTTATAAACCCTTCTTTCTTTTTTTTTTCACGCCGCGCCTTTTATCGGCAGCTCCTCGTATAACGACAGCCGTGCACAGAGCGACAGCGCGGCAGAGAGGAAAATTACGAGGTGCGTCAGGCGCGATCATGGACTTACATTACGCCGCCTTTGACCCCTACCCCGCCGCAGCTCTCGGCGATCCCGTTGCGCCGCACGTGCCGCTCTCGCCGAGGGACATAAAATCCCGCGCGCCGAGATAAAGGAAGCTTCGAAATAAAGTTCGCGGCCGACGTGCCGGCGTAAGCGAGCTTTGCAGACGCGTCGTCGTCGTCCGACTTCTGGCTCTGTCGGCCGCGAGGAGAGCTGGACGGGGCTCGTAAAAGAGAGCGCGCGTTTCTTTGGTAAGGCGGCGGGTGTGTGTTATGCTTTCTTGTTTTATTGGATTGATCAGAGAGAGAGAGAACGGCTGTAACGACGGGAATTAAATATTGGATGTTGCGAGTTTGGAAAATGGGGGATTTTTTGTTACTTTTCCGCGGGAAAGGATTTAAAAGAAAAATATTTCTAGATTTTCAGCTTTGTTTCTTTTAAAACGCTAAAACGTTCTGTTTATAATAATTTAGTTACATTGATTCAATTTTTATACAAGTGACAAGACAATCAAAAAATTTCAAGTCTTTTTTTTTTTCAAGTAACGTATACTTTCCACGGAAGAAGGAAAAAAAGTGTATTGGAAGAAAATTAAACTGACCTTTCAGTTAAAAATTAAAAAAAAGATGGTTAAAAGCAACGAAAGCGCAAAAAATTGCGCAGAAAAATATTACTATGGCGAACCTTTTCCATTTACCGTCCATTGCAGCTCCGTCTTATTATATTACTTTATAAATATTTTTCACAACTTTTTCCCAACGATAAGTGGGTCAATTGTTTTTGAATTCATTCTTTTGTGCCCTCTAAACAATAGTCTAGTTTACTCATTGGAAGATAAAATCTCGCCCGCATGTATTATATGTATATACTTCATGTACAAACAGCGCTTTAAGAAACAACGCCGAATTCCGCGTTCAATATTTTGCGCATAAAGGACCTCGATAAATTACGAGTTTCACCTTAAGTAGCCGAAGTGAGTAAATTAAAACGCATTGTTGGGCTATTTAAAAACGTCGTTTGAAAAACACCCGATTAATTATCGATTTGCCGGCGGCCACGAACTTTCGGTCGTATCAGATCTTAAATTCAATACCACGAACGTCGCAACTTTTAATCAAATTAAAATTCGAAAATGCGAAAAAGCTCCTCCTTACTCGTCCTGTCGTCGAAACGAATAGCATTCGTTCTCAATAGAAAAATTGTAAACTAACTTTTTGATAAAAATAACAAGGTAATAATTATGCCTGTAAAATTTAATTTACGACCTAGTTCCGAGGCGCGTTTAATGCGCGTTAAACTTAATTTTTAAAGCCTATATAACGTGAAAATATTCATAATAAAAAAGATAAAAATAATAACAATTACGTATTAACTTAACCGAATCCTATATATCTTCCTCTCAGCTTATAAAAAATGCGTCGCTCTCGGAGCGATCGCCCGAAAGCTCCCTCTCTCCCTCTCGGGCCCCGCCAGGCCCCGAACGAGTCTCTCGCGCAGAGCTTCGTCGTTCGTGGCCCGGAAAAAAGGCGGCTGCCTCGTCTCTTGTACGTGTTGCATTGAAGGTCCAAGAACGCGCGAGAGCGAGTGCTATTTTCAGCCCCCGAGAGTTTGGTTCTCTCGCCGGCTGGCGCTGAGAGAGAGAAAGAGAGAGAGAGAGCGCTTTTCCCCAACCCCGATTTCCATCGATTTCAGCCTCTCGCGGCGCGCGCTTCCCTCTCTGTATACACTTACAGGCCAATGTAGCTAGACCTTGTAACTCTCTCTCTCTCTCTCTCTCCCTCTCTTCTGGAGCAGCGGATCGTTTAAAACAAACAATCGTCCTTCAAAAGGAGGCGACGACTTTTTCCCTTCCGACGCGGCTCTTTATGCGGCGCAAAGAGGCCTCCCTCTCTCTCTCTCTCTGTCTCTCCCCTCGGAGGGAGCCTTTATATGCTTGGCGCGCGGGGAGATGGATTTTTGCTTTCGAGGCCCCTCTGCAGCCGGCATTCGCGTTGTTGCGGTTACCATCAGCCGTTCGCGGAATATATAACACACGTCGGCCGGCAGGCAGTGCTTTTAACGCGCGATGGTCATAAAGCTCCTTCTCGCCGAGAGGCCTCCGAGCCTTTTGTCGCCGGAAATTCGGCCCTTTTTTGTCGCCGAGGAGTAATTGCAGGAAGGTGGCGAGCTGGCTTGCCTTTTTCTTCCTTTCGAGATCTTTTCGGATGACGGCTGGAGTGTACAGCGGTGGAAATTGAAAATTAGAGTGGGATTTTTTTTTTTTTTTTTTTTCTTTTTTTTTTTTATATTTATAAATTATTCTCAACGTGCATAATAATATTTTTTCAATTTTTATCATTTAAAAATTCATTGTAAGTAAATCGTGGAAAGTAAAAACGATCGCTAAAAATAGTCTTCAAGATTCTCAGAATATACGAGAGTGATTAGAGTATAGAGAATACAGAGTGTCAAATGTCAATACGAATCTCATTAGATATGAACAAATTGTGAGATCGAAGATTGTAAAGCCGACTGGGTCGCTATAATCTTTCTTGGTCAATTGAGAATTGTCGTTGTATAACGTTTACTGAAAAAAAAAAATAACAATTCTCGCGCCGATTAACTTACTTAAGAAACTCCAATTAGAGATTCTGATATAATGATCCCCCAATAACGTAACGAAATTTTTTCTCGTGCAAACGCATCTCTCGCCTTTACCGACAAACTCGCGAGAAACGATCGATCGAAAAAAAAGAAAGCCCTGCTCGTTCGCGTACATATGTGTTCGGGTCTTCCGACGCGAATCCCAGCACTCCCTAAAATCACCAGAGCCCGAAATCAATCTACCCCGCTCCATTAATAAACTTGTGTGTATCCTTTGAAAAATCCTAACCGCAGGCGGTTCTCCGCTACAAGCACCCCCTCCCCCCTCGGGACTCAAGAATAATTTAATTTAAACGTCATAAATCTTGGAGCTCCCGTCGAGAGGGGCCCGCAAGAAGATTGCGGTTTATTTATAGTCGTCCGCGCGCGGCGTCGGCGGCGCCGCCGCTAATTTGTCTTCCAATTCAAATTGACGCGCTTTCATCAATCTTAATCGCCGTCGTGTATTCGATCGATCGCAGTGCCCGCGCGAGCTCTTCCTCGCCAGGATGTTTCGCGGATTAATTAAGCCGAATGCCCGCGACTATGTGCCGGTTAATAATAGAAAGAGCGAGGCACGTGAGAGCATTATTGTCCTTTCGGAGAGCTTTTTTGCGAGAGAGATTGGAACGGCGTTTTAATTAGGCCGATTTACAGAGGGGACTGCGAAAAAGTTGATTAGCGCTCTCTCCTCTTGGGCTTTAATACGAAAATAATTGGGGTATTATACGCTGCTAATTTCGTTTTAATAACGAGCTTAATTGAAAGCGGCAACTTTCCCGGTCGCCCGTTTAATGTTTCTGTAACGTTGTTATGGAAATGGGCTCGGTGCTGCCGAGTGACCGGCGAGAAAAAGCCGCGAGGTTTCGCGGCTCCGCGAAATGTGCTTGTGCGAGAGAGCTTTCACGTCCGTCGATAAGTTCGTCGGTAGAATTAATTAAATTTCATGCTGTTTGCTTCTTACAAGCGTGAATCATATATTAAATTGGCGCTCTCGCAAAGTGCCAACGGAAATATTTACTGAAATATATATATATTTTGGTTTGACGTTAGCTGCGTACTTGTTTTCTGTCAAAACAGCGTACGGAATACTCGTTGGATTTGTGCTTTGTCGAAAAAGTAAATTAGCTGCCGAAGTGAAGTTAAGATGCAGGAAAAATAGAGGGAGGAAAGAGCTTGTTTGTAAAGGATTTGAAAAATTGAAAAGTTCAAATCGCCCGGAATAAATTTTGAATTTTAAGCTTTAATTTTGCTGAAGATTGATGCTTGCTCATTCAAGAAATTGAATAAACAAAATAGAAATGTAAAAAAAATTGACAATACGTGCAATACATATAACTGAATTTTGAATTGGAAATCAATTTTGGATGCGCAGCAACAATTTTAAAAAGACTTTTATTTCTGTACCTTTTCTCGTAAATCCAATTAAACGCATAAAAAATTTTTTCACGTAACTTTCTTCCTTCATTTTTTTAACCAATTATTTCAAGCACACAAGGCGCTCCTTGTCCTTTCCAAGCTCTCCATATATATTGTTTCGACGCTTCACCGCGAATCGGAACGAGCAAACTGCGAAAAAAAAATATGAAAATCGCGAAATGCCTCGCTCGCAAATAAATCTCATCCAGCGCGTATTAATCGAATCCGAGCCGCAATATTCGCCGGGCAAATTTACGCCGGGTAATCCCCGTCCTCCGGCGGTGCACATCATATATTTTCGCCCGTCCGAAACTCGTTCACTTGTTGCTAAAGCTCTCTCGCGACGTATATCCCGCGACTTTCGGACTTGGCTGCTTCCAGTCCTCGTGCACAACATTTTCATTTAGTCGCACTTGCCGGGGAACGCGGATCGATCGCTATACGTATATTGTAATGCCGCCGTTTCTTGGTTTTATGAAAGGGAGAACGGCGCGCGCGCGCGTCTGCTTTTTGCACGAGAGGCTTCGTTTCAGCGCCGTGGGTTTTCTTCTCTCGGCGCGGAATATATATATATATATGTGTCAGCCAGCCGTGACGCGCGAATTTTTATTTACGCGGAATGCGGGAAATGTATCGTAGCGTACTGGCTTCTGCAGTTATTTATTATTTCTCAACGTACTCGAAAAGAAATCATCGATAATATATAGCGTCGGTAAATCGATAGCGGTTTATCGTAACATAAACGAACCACTAAGCGTTACTTGCCAAACGAATCTTTTTTAACGACTTTGAATTATTAGAATACAGGTGAAAAACGCGATAACTTAAACGCGTTAATTTTAGCATTTCGAACGACTCCGAAAGAACCGGCCCCTCGCGCGTCTTCCTCGCTTCTCTCTCTCTCTCGTGCACGGAGGCGCGAGTGCAATTATCGATTAAACTGGCCGCGCGACACATGCAGCCGCACTCGAAGGACGCGATGAGATATCGCTTAATAAGCGCCGAGGGCGCCAGAGGGAGGCTGCGGAGAGACTTATAACGGCTCCGAGGACAGCTGCGGCGCGCGCGGCAGCTTTATTGTGATGGCCTAAGCTCGATTAGCTCGCCCGAGCTGTTTACGAGCGCGAGCTTCGACGAGGCGCTGCTTTCCTTGTCAGCGAGAGCCGAGACCTAAATTGTTTATTGCCGAGAAGGGCTCTGCGGAGATTTCGTTGGGCCGATTCGATCGGGTATCTTTATTTTTCCGCCGTTTCGGACTGAAAAGCCCTTAAACAGGACAGATATTGAAAATACACGAGTCATTATTTTTAATAGACTTGTTTTAAAGTAAGGTTCGAATGAAAAAATGCATAAACGAACATTTCACTTGTTACACGCCATTGCCGAAGATTAATAATCAAGATGTACATTAATATTTCCAGCCTCTTTTAATCCCGCTATTGCATGGAAGAAACGCGACAAAATAATATTTTAATTCCAGTGAATTAATATAGCAATCGCGATATTACCTGGAGTTTGCCTGACGTTTTTAACTGAAACGTTAATATATAATTAAATAAAAATGTATCTAATTTAATATGCGAGCTCGCGGTTTACTTATATTGGTCATTCATTTGAACTCTGTGTTATACGTTTTGCTCCCTGATTATATTCGCAATGCACTGAGTATTGATTGGCGCGTGTTCTCTGATACGTAAAAGAGCTATTTTCAAGCGCAAAAAATCTCAATTAGATGTGTAACTCGGCTCTGACCTAATTATTTTCTAAACTCATCATTATTGACGAAAGAAAATCAATATTACAGTGATTAAAATTAATGCTACTATTATAAAAGTATACTATTATCGTCAATCTTAATAATATTTTGTGATGACCTGCTCTGTAATAATGAATAAAATATTGTATAAAAGTCCCTGGTAGAGTTTGATTTCATTTTTCGAGCAGAAATTGATCAATTTCACTAGACAGGTAAACAAATATTGGTAAAATGCCCGTGCATTGATATGATATGTGAATTTGAATCTGCAACGCTTATTATACATTTTTATGTACCGAAGCTTTTGTATACATTTGCTGCTGATGAAGTTAAAAGATGGAAGAATAATAGGGTCAAAAATTGTAATAATTCACGTTCAGATAAATTGGGCTAATAAACTCTAGTTTATAATTTAATCGAGAAAAATTTATATTACATTTGGCGATTTACGGCCTACTTTTTTGCCATTTTTCAGGATTACATTTTTCTAACATTAGTAATATATGAACTTGAAAATTTATTTTTAATCGCAGATAAAGAAATAAAAAATTTTATATATCTCTAAATACTAATACTGTTATTTACCATAGATTCTGTAGTATAACCTTAAAAAAAATCCTAAAAACTTATCTCCTTCACCTTTTAACCCAGCGGACTATCAGCATCATCAGCACCGGCACTCATTGTGCCTCGACCGCCTCTCTCTCTCTCAAGAGCGCTCTGACGTTCTTACCTCGGCGGCGGAGAAAAAAAGAAAGACACACGCAGACACGCGCGACGATAGTCGTAGATTCGTCATCGCATTATCTCGCGCGTACAGTTACGCCGGACGTGCGTTCCACCGCGCGAGGCACGTATAGCGCCGCCGGCTCTCGGGGAGAGACGAAGATACAGCGGGCGAAAGAGAGACAGACAGAGCTGTAACCGTCGTCGAGGAAGTCCGCTTACGTAAAGGAAGCTTAGGAATTTTAGGCGGTCTGTCTGCGTGAGAGAGTATACGAATCCCACGTTTTGGCTGCTTTTTTTTTGTTATCGGAGGCTTTCGTTATGCGCCGCGCGCGATCGGACACGATGCGCTTTACGGCCGCCGGAAGCAGCTGCCTTCCGTGGAAACTTTGGGAACGCGGCGTTATGGGTTATGAGGTTTTCGGCCTCGCGGATGCGGATGGAAACTTAATGGGGAGCTTTGGTGCTCGGTTTTCTATATATATGCATTTTTTTTCTGTCTGCATTTCAAACCGGGAAATCAATTATTGAGGCGGAATTCAAATAAACCGTTTTTTTACAGTGTATCGTCAATTTTCATTTTTTCGGTTGAAAAAATAAAGTATCCAAGTCTCATTTTAAAGAGAAAATTTTTCCTTTAACTTCAAAAGGTCTGATTAAAGGGAATTTCTAATGAAAATTGCAGCAAAGTTTCGTTGAATTGCATTAAAAGGAAGCTCTTTGCGTTACTTTAATTTTTCAGAAAAATCTTTCTGGCATTTTCTATGTACATTTACAGAGAATAATTACAAATTCGCGTCGTTACTTAAGAAGAACATTGCAAAAGAAGAAACAATTTCGTATAATCTGGAAAATTGCGAAAGCAAAAGGGAAGCGTCAGATGTTCTATTATTAATCATTTTTTTACTATCGAGTACGTAAATTGTAAATTCATGAAATTCATTTAGAGGAATTCGTCCTTCTAAACTGGGGTTTTAATTCAAGACCATCTGAATTAAGACAAATAACAGTTTACTTTTTTTATAATTGTAGGTGATTTATAAGTCAATCAATTACATTTTCTAAGTAATTGTACGGTATTTTAATAGAAACATTAAGTAACGATCGTTGTGAATGAATAGATTCTTTATCTACTTTTTACCACGAACGAAGATCCGAATGACGTGATACACCTGATTACATTATTACTCATCACTAATCTATTTTTATTTGTATCAAACTCAAAACTGCATTCCCAGCTTAGAAAAAGCTCGCGTAGACATTTAAATACTTTCACAAAACGTACGAAAATTCCATAAAAAAGGCTTCTTTTCTCACTTTTCTCAGTCATCTTAAAACAATAATCCACCTCGGCATCGAAACCTTCAGCTAATCTCCCACGCTCCCGCGCACTCGGAAAAGCAAAAATACGAGAGCGTGTATTAGCGTCGCGTTGCATAACGATTTAATTGGCCGTGCTGCCGACTGGAGAGCTAATAATAGCCCTGGCAATTCCAACGAAACAATTAGGCGCCCGGGAGGCTTTGATCAAACGGGGCAAGCAAGCGCCGATCTCGAAATTGCTCGAGATTTCCGGCGTACTAATGCGCCGCTGGCTCATACTTCGTCCTTAGGTCCGACGTCGCCTCCTCGGTATGCAGCTAAAGAGGTATCGGTTGTGGGACTCTGATTCTTCGTGTTTACGGTTCTGGATAAAGAGATTTATCCAGAACACCAGTTGATAGTATTATATGTTGTTGGAGAAAAGTTTGCAGAAACGAAGCGATATTTTCATTAATGTAATAAGAATTCGGCTTGCTATTCATAAATATCAGATAATAATAACTGTCAGTGGGTAATTATTTTAATATGTAACTGATTTACGTTACGAACAATAACTGCAGTATACTCAAGTTTCATATTAAATAATAATATTGTTGATGCTACAATATAATAATTTTACCGGATAATATTATTACCACTTCAAGATATTCGTATAAAAATAGCGCAAATTACCTTTCCGCGCAAATAACAAAATATTCCCCAGAATTTCCATCCACATTCCCTCCCTTAACAACCCGAACAAGCCTCCCATTTCCATCGAATCAGCCATTCCGGCAGCCTCGGAAACCCATTTCCCAAAGATATTCCCTGACAAAATCAAGAGCCTCTAAAAATTCTTCCCGCGGCATCGCCGCGAAACCGTAAAATCACACGGCTGCCGGCACGTGCACCTCGAGGTGATTCGCTTCCATCGACGAATCACTAGAAATTGCGCCGCGAGCAAAGGGTTTCACCCCTCCCCCCCCCCCCCGCCGGTGTGCATTGTTGGCCGCTTTTTCCAGAAATTCGTCGCCGATTATTTAACCCGCTGATCGAACGGGCTTTGGGGCGGAGCTGCTGCTGGGAGGTACTGTTTTTCTTAATTATTAAAGTTTCGCTGAAACTTTGCTTTGGTTAGACGTGCTTTCGTCGGGTTCTTTTTCAAAGTAGGTCGAGTTTAACAATTTTAATGAAGTGACTTGTATTGCCCAAAATAATAGTTCGTCGTCGACGACAGATTGTTATCTGCTTCGTAAATTAATTTAGCGGCGCTGTTATTTTAAACTATTTTACCATTTTCCACAAAACTACAATTAGATAAAAGATCGGTATTTTCATACTCGAAAAAATTTATTTTCTAAAAAGATTCGCCTCTTCAAAACTCTTTGAAAAGTTTTTCATATACGTTTGCAGAAAATTGTCAGTTTTGAAAAATGATCAACAAACATTATTTTGATTGAACATTACACTGAGAGAAAAAAGTAGTCGAAACAACAGCCTCGCGCCGATGAATACAGACAACTACCTTTTTCTGTTAATT
>JAWWEO010019209.1:0-16221 GCA_035582975.1 Ormyrus labotus | reverse complement strand
GTTTTCTTTAACCTGTTACTAATGCCTCCTCTTCTTATAGGTGCTCTCCTCGGATGCTGCAGTCAGATACCCCCCCCCCCCCGCCTGTTATTTTTTAATTTTAACTGTTCGATGGGTCTGTCTGTGCTCGGGTGGGCACTACCCGGGTCCTGGATGTGACTCTCCAGGATCCAGAGGTGAATTAAGGAGTCGAACTGACAGTTATATTGGCCCGTGCCAAGGGCAAAGGCCGTGAGAAAGACACGACACGCGGTTAAAGCGAGACGGTCTCACGTAGCCGCCGTTTGTAATATAGAATCGTTTTCTTTGAATAAAAGGTTAAATTTATAGTTGAATTGAACGCGTTTCTCTAAGTTATTATTCCTGGCGTCCAATCTGTCTGCAACGTGGGTTTCAGCCGCCATTTTTCCCAACGGTGGTTAAGAGTTTCAGCGGAATTTCGTGTAATAAATTCGGTGCTTCATGCACCTGGCGTTCAACAAAATCATATTAAAGGTAGGGTACAGTCAGAAATAAAGTTCTTTATTTTAAATTTTACATTTGTAGAAATGTAACTATGTTTTAGTTACATAAAAATTAAGAAAGAAAAAAAATTTCAGCTCATTTCAATCAAATTTGAAAGAGTTTTGCTTTAAAAAGTCATTAAAAAAGGAGTTTATTGAAAATGTCTCCTGCGGTGCACACTTTCAGATATCACCAAAAAACTAAAATTTTTTCATACGGAGTGCCAAAACCATAACTTTTCAGAGGCTTTTGTTCGTATACTCAAAAATGCAAGTTAAAGATCTTTTTGAGTCAGCGAAACATCAAAAAGGTGAAAAAATGCTCTATTTTTAACAATATAATTATCAATAAAAAATTGAACAATTATTTTAAGGACAAAAGTTTCTATAACTTATTTATAAACATAATAGCCAACTTTCGAGCACAGTTTCTGCTGCCCTTACGAAAAAGAATTATAGTGCTTACTCTAATCCTCAATATAATATCGATTGTATTCCAACTATAGTTAAACTATAAGTATAATTATAGTAACCCTATAATAATTTCGCGGTATTATCTCTCTATATTATAAAAAGATTTTGCCGCTGCCGCAGCCGTAAATTCGGCTCCCCTTTTTTGAGGCTCCCCCCTTTTGTGGCTCCCCCCTCGTGAGGCTTGCACCAACTCCTAATTTGACGTTTTAATTACTTATTTATAACTATACGTAAAAAGTGAATGCGAGTGCTTGATAGTACAAATGCGTGCACGTTTGGGTTGATTCATGAATCCAAGTGCGTGTACAAGTATGTACGTGCATGTATGCGAGTGCGTGATAGTGTATATTGTTGTATGTCTGCGTTAATTCATAAATCCATGTGCGTGTACGAGTATGTATATGCATGTATGCGAGTGTGCGATAGTGTGAATGCTTGTATGCGTTGATTCATAAATCCATGTGCGTATACGAGTATGTATTTGCTTGTATGCGAGTGCGTGATAATCTGAATGCTTGTATGCGAGTGCGTGATAGTGTGAATGCTTGTATGGCTATATTGATTCATGAATCTATTTGCGTGTGCGGAGTTGCAGGAATGTGTGCGAGTGCGTGATAATGTCAATGTTTGCATGTCTTGGGTAATCTATGTGCGTGTACGAGTATGTATGTGCATGTATGTATAAATGTGCGTGTCCATATGCTTACAAATATGCATGAGCGTGTGAATAAATGCGACTCTTTAATTGTAGTTTTATTTGTTAATAGTTTGGAAACTAATTACAAGCGAAAATGACCTGTCATAAAGTACCCATTAAGGGTAGAGTACAGTCAAAAATCACAAAAAACATTCATTTTTTTTATTTCAGAAATGTGTTCTACAAGTATCAAAGAATATGTAAAAGCATTTATTAGAGTCAAAATAAAAAAAATGTCAATGCTTAATTTCTAAATAATAAAAAAAAACGAATTTTTTTAAACGAAATTTCATAAAAATGCATAAAACTTTATTTTTTAAATTTTGAGTCGGATATTTAATATACTTTAAATTTATTAAATTAGGAAGGTTTTTTAATGTGGTGAATAAAAATGTAGAATTGAAAGATCTTTTATGCTCTTAATATAAATAAACTCAATTTAAATAAGCGTTATTAATTAAATTAATTAAGTAAATATTTAAAAATTTTGAACTTATTTTAAATTAATTTCGTCTCGTACATTTGGATTATTCAAGAAAAATAAATGTACAAACATTAATTATAAATTTATCTTACTTCGGTGCTGCGTAATTGCAAAATGTAATTTTAGTCTTCCTAAAGATTGCTTATCCGCTTCTTGAAATCCAAATTTATATATATATATATCTATATACATATATGTATAAGTAATGGTAGTTTCCGGGACAAAATTTAGTGTGTAATGGTAGTTTCCGGGACTTTTGATAGTTTCCGGGATCATCCCGGAAAAAATCTATACGTAATGGTAGTTTCCGGGCTGATTCTGGGGCCATCCATAGTGGATTATTTCTTTAGTAACTCGGTTAAACGAGGGGGAGAAAGGGATTGGGGTTGGGATTGGGTTATTTTTGGATCACACGCAATTCGGGGTATCTAACTTCCACGCGCGGGGGGCGGTATTGGGCGGGTTTGGTTTATTTTTTGAATGTTTGAAAAGTGCCGTTGCACAAAACCTTTATGAAGTCCCGGAATCTACGATTACATGTCTTTATATATATATATAAATATTGTATAATATTTATTTTAATGTATATAATTTATTTTTTTTGTTACAGATGATTTGCTCAAAATTTTTTTTAGCTGTAAGACCCCCTTAATATAGTCTATTCTTAATGATTTAAAGATTACGATTAATTTATAATAATCGGGAGAATACTAAATAAATAATTAAGTTATATATCATACCTATGTACAGATGATTTTATAAATAACTTCATAGGATTTTACATTATACAAAGTTTCTCATTTTAAATGTTTCACTTAAATAATATTTCAGGAAAGAATTTTATGAAAAATTTGTTCCAGAAAATTTTGTATGTTGTTCAACGAGCAATATGGCAAGTGACCTTGGATTTAATTTTGAAGATCATTTTCAAGGTTATTTGAAAGTAAATTCTGGTTGTTTCGGTAGAAACCCCCATTTTTTCCAGATTCCAAAAGAGTGGCAAATTTTACGTTCTAAACCATAATTGAGTATGGGATCAAATTTATATCTGAAGATTCTCGGAAGGCCAAATAACTCGAATCCAATAAACACGTGGATAATGACTCTTTTGAGAACGACGAACAAAAAAATAGGGAGTTTAACGGTGACTTTAGAGCTGATCTTGAAGGTCGTTTAAAGTACAATTGTAGTTTTCTGAATAAGAACTCCTATCCATCGTGAATATCGAGTTGATTCTTATCCTGACAACACGAAACTTTCATCCCTAAATACTTATACTTTTTAGTAACAAATAACATTCGTGTCTTCATGTAGGATTAGTACATAGTTTTTCAATGAATAAGAAGAAACAAGGATAAGCATTGACTCCATATCCTCGGTGAATAGGAATTCTTCATCAGCAAAACACAATTGTTCTACAAATGACGTTGAAATCATTTTCAAAGTCAACTCCAAAGTCACCGTTAAACTCATTGTTTTTGTATTTGCCGTTTTCAAAAAAGTTCAATAGCCACGCGTTTATCGGAGTCGTTTAATCTTCCTACGACCTCCAGATGTAAATTTGATTCCATACTCAACAATGGTTTTGAACGTGAAATTTATCACTCTTTTCAAATCTGTAATAAAAATAGTATTTTTATTGAAACAACCAGAATTGACAATTAATTGACCTTAAAAATGACCTTCAAAACCAAGGTTACTGTCGTGTTATCCGTTCAAAAACATACAAAATTAGCTTGATCAAATTTTTTGTAAAATGCATTCTTGAAAAGTTATTCAGGTGCAACATCTACAATGGAATACTGTGTATGAATGTTGGTTGTCAATGTATGCAATTTTCATAGCTAAATAAATTAATTAATTTATCTGTATTTTAGATTTGCAGTATTTGCATTAGGCTCTTCAGCTTATCCAAATTTTTGCGCTTTTGGTCGTTACGTTGATAATTTACTAGGAGAACTAGGAGGTGAACGTTTACTCTATTTATCTCAAGGAGATGAAATGTGCGGCCAAGATCAAACGTTTAGAAAGTGGGCGGCTGAAGTTTTTAATGTGAGTATACTATGAATCTATATAACAATATTAGTAAGTTTGCTTGTTTAAAAACTCGTTCTGGTAAAATAAACGTATTTATTGTAATATGACTGTTAATTCCATAATAGGATTTCAAGATATTAATTGATATATAAATATTAGTTTATATAACTGATAACTTAAAACAAAAAATAAAAAGGTGAGAATAAATATAACGACGATGCACAAAAAATCGATAAGTGACCCTGCAAACGATGTCTAGATATTTATGACGACTCACAGGATAACGAGACATCGACTACAAAGCTATTTCCTAAGCTCACCGTTGATGCGTAGAAATTTGATAGGTTGTCCTGTAGGCGATGTCTAGGTGTCGTGGAACATCTTCAGGCCAAGAAGACATCGTCTACAAAGCGATTCCCTAAGCGCACCATTGATGCGCAAAAATTCGATAGGTGTTCCTGTAGGTGATGTATCGCGTAGCCAGCTTTTTAAATTTCTATTGGGGCGCAAGATTTTGTTTTTAGTGCATGCGAGCGCAAAAAGAGCGTTGCGCGAGCGGCGGCGACCGGCGCACGAGCCGCTGAAAAGGTCAAAGGTGGGGACTGACGGATCGAGCGAGCACTTCGACCGCCGAAACGTCAGTATTGATCGAGTGATTAACCAATTAATATACGCGCTCCTTGAAAAGTCTTGAGATTACCGTGATCCGCGAGCAAAATCTAATAAATCCACGTTGATCTTTCAATTCAAACATCGATTAGCTGACTGCGCGGTATTATTAGTTTTTTTATCGGGCTAAGTCCCAGTGCCTCGTGCAAAAGGTAGGCACGTTCGTCGTGCTCTTTTGCACGTATCTGAGTTCGTCAAGCTTGTCTTGTTCAAATTCTAGCCGTCGCTATTTAGTGCGAAATTTACGTGGCCACGCAATTAAGTCGGCCAGGCGACTGATCCTGGAATTCCGGCCAGGCGTTGATATAATCCTGGAATTCGCCCAGGCGATATATCCTGGAATTCCGGCCAGGCGTTGATATAATCCTGGATTCGGCCAGGCGATATAATCCTGGATTTCGGTCGTTAACGACGTTTATACGTTTTATAATTTAGAGTGCACTCGTATTTTGTTTGTGTAAATCATCTTTGAGAGGTTTTTTATGGCCTTTGGGGCTTTTTCCTCTCGTTTTGTTGAGCCAAATAAACTGTTGATTAAGGCTCTCAATTGACGTGTTTTTTATTTTTTTAATAAATCCCTCTAATCCTCACATCCACGGGGTAACTCTGAAAGGAGAAATCCCGCTACTAAGCATGATGCCTAGGTGTTGCGAAAACGACCTTTATGAAACCCCTAGCATTATATAGCATCATTTTAAATATTAACTCGAATCGTGCATCTAAAACTTTTCTTAAGTAAACTGTGCTAGAGGTTACTTGTGTACAAATATTGTTATTATTCGCTCACGCGATTAGCGAACCACCAATCAGCGCGCCCTTTACAAGAACACTGAAATTTTTGTTGAAGCGTCGCTCGCCCGTCGCGCTCGTCACTTAGTTCAGTTCCACTCACGACGGCCGCCAGACAACATCACTGTTAAGCCGCGCAAGTTCACCTCTCAAATAAAGACGCACATTTTAAGGGAACTGGAAAAGCCTTTTATTCACAAGAACCTGGATCCCCCACATTTCTGGTCCTTCAAACCGGATCCAGTTCTACTCATCTAGGAGAAAATACTGCAACAAGCATCACGGCTTCAACGATGTCGTGCGCGCTGAGGACTTGGCCACACCACAACGACAGCACATCATCGGGAAATAGCCCTATGTCCAGCTACAGCCTCACGCTCTCGCCGTCTTTGATTTCGCACACACGCGTGTATCGCGTATTACGCGCTGGTGCACTCCAATATATCTCGGCATTTACGCGAGCTCCACGAGGTCAATCGTGACTGTCGTCTCGGTAAGATGCGCATTTTTAACGCCGATTACCGCATAAAAAGTGCATTCCGCTGCGCCTAAACAACGACCACACGTCGTTGGCCGGCGACCGCCATTTTGCTCAATAACGCAACAGGTGCCGCGGCAGACGTCGGCACGATGCTGACACACTGCTCACTGCATATCACCATCCGAGGCTCGGATCAGCTTGACCACGCAGCGGAGCATCAACTCAACGCTGGACGCAGCCACGGGACGCTCCCGGACTATAAACTATATGCGTTTGAATCTTCGAACGTAGCCACAACGGTCATCGCGGAGACGCCGCGCAAAGCGCACGGCGCCCGCCATATCTCAGCGAGCTCGGAGCCAACGGGAGGGAGACTGCGCGGTCGCGCAAACCGCGCACGACGCACTACACACATAAACTACTCTCTCTCTCTTTTTCAAGCAGGCACAGGAGACGGCAAGTACAGAGGAGGATCATCCATCTATTTCGGTATTCATTCGCGGTGCTCGTACACGGAGCTTGTTATTTGCTTCGCCGTATTCGCTTCTCATCAAAGGAAGAGGCGCCAGGGTCGCGCCCTACTTTATCGACGTCGCGCCTTCTTTACAAGTCGATGCTCTCATCACACGCGGTCGCAGTCGACCGCCGCTTTTACTAGTCATCTTTGTAATCACGACGTTCGCTACAACAACGCCGATTCACTGTCTGCGCCTAATTTTCTCGCATCTCTTCAGCAGTCAGCCATCATCGCAGTAGTTGCTCTATAACAAGGATGACTAAACGTGCCTTCAACGACATATCACTAAGTATCGTTCCATTTTAGTTTGATATTGCGAATTATCTAAGCATTAAATACAATTTACGCAGAATGAGTTGAAATACAATAGAGATTGTTTCAATTCTAGTTGCTTTGATATGCCAATGAATAGTTAGTTCAAAATTAAGATTAAGCTTTAGTTTAATTGTATTTGTATCTCTTGCGCTATGCTAATAGTTAGCTAATATCGGAAATCAAATGTGTACAATCTAATCAAATTAGAGTTTCAATTACATCTATTTTTGTGGTACTAACGTGGGGCTTCTGCTTCTGCTCATTTGCCCAATATTCTGCTTCTGCTTCGCCACTGCTTCAACGCTAAGTACGCCAACTACTTATTTGCTGCATAGCTGCTACTCGACTGGCTGTTGTACTGATGTTTCAACCATCATCATTGCAAGACTTCTAAATCACCAATAGCGAGCATCATACCGCTGTAGAGGTCATCTTAGAAATCTTCTGACTGATCAACAGTATTGCGATCTGACACTATAAGTATTACAATTATTTGTTATAGCGTGAACGATAAAGTCGAGTCATCAAGTCATATGACGTCTGCTAACTGTAGTTCGATATTGTTAAAGCGTTTTATGTACACTTATTACATATTAACTATTAGATACTATTATTTAATTTGAAGCAGTGCGGATAACTGTAGCAATAGATCTCAGTCCAAGTTAGCATCAACCTCATTGTAAGCGCTACTTGTAGTTTATCTCTTTAATGCTATAATTACGATTATAGTCGTCGGCATTAAGCTTAACCAAGTCAGGCTGTCTTTTAGTCGGGAAAATATACAGATTATAGGTTAAGTACCGAGCGTGTTTCTATGAATATAGTTTAAGTACCGAGCGTTGTTTCTATAATTAGGGTTATAGTCGTCGTCATTAAGTTTAAACAAGTCAGGCTCTTCTAGTCGGGAAAATATACAAGTTGAAACTGTGATTATAAGTTAAGTACCGAGCGTTGTTTCTAATGTCAACATCTCAATCTGCGTATCTTTAACTGTTCGCGTAGCCTTCATTATTGACTATCATTAGTAGATTACGGATTACCCATTCGCAAAGAAAAATGGATTCTGTTTTCCCCAAACAAGTCGACCTTCAGGCACGGATTGCCAATTCGTGGAAAAATTTTAAATCAAACGGTACTGATAAGATGACAAAGAGAAATGCCCATGCGCGGTTAGGGGGCTTAGAGGCATTTTACTCTCGTTTCTTGGAAAATCATAATAAAATTATGGCACTGAAAAATCTTGATACCAATTCCGATTATTTTAAGTCTAACCTACTCAACTTAGTGGAAGATAGTTATTTCAACCTCAATGATTTTCTCGAGGAACTAAAATCGTGGGAGCTCGCTCCAGCTGCCCCAGAGCCTACAGCTCACCCCAACCTTTCTTCAACGGTCTTCCTGCAATCGTTACCAAAAATGAATATTCCTTTGTTTTTGGGAAAGTTTGCAGAATGAAAGAATTTCCGGGACGTTTTTCGCTCAGTAATCCACCGCCGTGAGGACATGGCCGCGATAATGAAATTTTACTATTTGTGCACGCATCTCGTGGGTGAAGCCATTGGGAAAATTAAATCTATTGCTATATCCTCGGATAATTACGCGAGAGCATGATCAACGTTGACTGATTACTATGAGAATAAATGTCGTATCGTTAATACGCATGTCGCTGAAATCTTCTCAGCCAAAGCCATGAAGGCCGAGTTCGCTCTTGAACTCAAGCGCCTGGTTAGAGAAATATTTAATCCCATTGAAAGTTTAGTGACAGTAGGTAGTGACTTAATCGTATATCTGATCCTCGGTCGCTTACATACCAGCACGCGAAAGGACTGGGAAAAGCATTTAAGCAATGGTGCGGATCCACCTACACGTCATCAATTAAAAGAATTTTTACAAAGCCAAATTCTAACATTAGAGGCGATAAAAGGCGGTAATAAGTTTTCGTCGAGCTCCGCTCCGAAACAGCCATCTTCTAACACTAAATCTAAACGCGCCGATCAGGATGTGCATTCGTATTCAGTGCAATTCTCACAGACACCCCAAAAGTCTTCGAAGAAAAATTCTGCTAAATGTGGTTTATGTAGTCAAACACACTACCTCAATAAGTGTGCGCACTTTACAAAGAAAACTATTCCTGAAAGAAAAGACTTAGTGATAACCAAAGGGCTGTGTATTAATTGTCTAGGGCCGCATCACATAAAAGCTTATCACTCTCGATTTCGGTGCTTTACATGTAAAGGTAAGCACAACACTCTTTTGCACTTTGATAGCACTAATGATGACCCCGATTCTAGTACCTGTGATACTCAATAAGTGGGCTCCGTCTCGCACCTATAACGGAAACTAATCACGTCTCTACAAATCTAGTAGACATAAGCGCTACAAATGCTAGTCACTCTACCAAAGCCTTGCCAAACGGTAGGAGTATCTTATTAGCCACAGCCAGGATTAATGCTATCGGTCCAAACGGTATCAAATTATTAGTCAGAGCATTAATCGACCCTGGCTCACAAGTCTCTATAATTACTCAATCACTGTGCAATCTTTTACGGCTGAAATGCACAGCTACTTATGTCCACATACAAGGAGTGGGAGAGGCTGTAGCTTCTAAAACTACCTCTCTTGTAATACAACCTTACTTTAAGTCAACCTTCAGCATTAATGTTAACACATTGGTTTTACCCAAACTATCCTCCTACAAACCAGTTAGTGTACAAAATTTGCCGATGTTCGAACACATTAAAGGCCTTACATTGGCAGACCCGCATTTCTTAGATCACTCTCGTATAGATTTTCTTCTTGGCGCTGGCGTTTATACCCAAATAATCATCAGGGGACTCGCTCATGAACCGATTGCCCTGAACTCCAAGCTTGGTTGGCTGTTAATAGGGGATGCCTCATCCAAACCTCTAACCACACTCGCAAAACCTATCTCTTTAAATTGCACTTCACAGTGTATACTCGAAACTTAACTCTTCGACCTTTTACAAGATTTTTGGAGGGCGGAGGAGATTATCGCAAAAAATCTTACTCCCCCCAAGAGCAGGCTTGCGAGGAGTTTTTTACTAGTACGGTACGGAGAGATGAGTCCGGTCGATACATAGTTAGATTACCGCTAAAGGGCCCTCAGAGTCTCAATGAATTATCAGTTAGAAAGGATCTATACAACTGCTTTACGTGTTCTTCGACGCATGGAAGCTAAATTTAAAAGCGATGATAAGCTAAAGGTTGCTTATACTGAATTTATGGATCAGTACGCCGAACTTGGCCACGTGATACTTAACGAGAGTCTTGATGGATCGTCAACTTCTTGCTTTCTACCGCATCACGGTGTGTGGAAAGAGACGAGTACAACTACAAAGCTTCGTACAGTATTCAATGGCTCAAGTAAGGCACCCTCAGGTACTTCGATAAATGATCTTTTCCACATAGGTCCAAATCTTCTACAAAACCCTGTCTATCTACTCTGCTCTTGGCGCGGGTATGAGTTTGCGTTATCAGCTGACGTAGAGAAGGTGTTTCGCTAGATCATGGTTGACGAAAGGGATCAACACCTTCAATGTATTTTAAGGTGCTCTAATCCGACCAAATCTGTAAGAGTTTATCGACTTACAACAGTCACCTTCGGACTAGCATGTTCGCCCTTTCTCGCGATCCGTACGCTTCTACAATTAGCCTCAGACTATGAGAAGGAATACCCAATAACCTCAGGCATAATTCGAAAGGAAATGTACTCGGATAACGTACTCTCTGGAGCACATACAATAGTTGAGGCGAACAGCAAGTAGCGAGAATTAGTTAGTCTTTTTAAGCAAGCTTGCCTAAATCTAAGAAAATAGACTTCTAATGAAGCTAAGGCCTTAGACTCGCTCCCCGAGGATATGTGAGCTCTTGACTCAAAGACTCTTTTCGCTTCAAAAACTTCGGCCCAGTTCTAGATATTTCTTGGTATCCTAAGGAAGACTATTTTCGCCTTCACATTGATGACAAACACCCTGAAGGTTCGATCACAAAGCGTTCAATACTTTCAAGGATTGCTCGTACCTTCGACCCCATCGGCTGGCTCGCACCAATAGTGATAACGGCCAAGATACTCATGCAATCCCTCTGGCGTTATAGTTAACTATAACTATGGCTACAGAAATTACCTGCTATTATTAGTATAGTTATACCTCGTTGGACAAGCTATTCACAATTAGTCGAATTTGTAGAAATTCACGGGTTTGCTGATGCGTCTAAGTATGCCTATGGCGCAGTCATTTATCTACGCATGGTTAAAAGTCAGGAAGTTCATGTCTCCATGCAGGTCGCCAAAACGCGAGTCGCCCCAATTAAGATATTGAGCATCCCTCGGTTAGAGTTGTGTGCCTTGTTATTATTAGCTCGTTTGGTTCATCAGTTCATTAGCTCTGTGGCGATCTCAATCAGTAGTTGTCACCTCTAGTCCGACTCGGCGGACGTCCTCTTTTGGCTTAAGGATAATCCCGCACGTTGGGGAGTATTCGTTGCCAACCGCTGCTCCGAGATCCACACGCTACTACCTCACGCCTTTTGGCATTATGTACACTCATGCGATAATTCCGCTGACGTATCTTCGAGAGGTATTGAGCCATCTAAACTTGGTTCAGAAAAGTTATGGTGGCATGGGCCCCCTTTGCTGACAGAATCAACGAACCCTTGGTCAGTGTCGCAAGATGAGCTCAATTTCGCTGTCAATAACCTTAGTTTTCATAATCCTAGTATTTCGAATATAAGTAAAAAAACTAGCCCGCAGTCGCCTGATCCTATTTTTCAAAGTTGGGACCTACTCGAGAAGTATTTTTCGTTACCGAAACTACTCCTCATAACAGCCTATTGAATTCGTTTTATACTCAAATTACGCTTTAGGTTAAAGGAGACAACCGCTAGGAATTCACTACCTCCAAGTATTGAAAAGAAGGTCGATCAACTACCATTTCTCGATACCAGACAGTGTTTCTCCAGCCGTGAAGTCTCTGCGAAAGAAATTGAGAATGCTCGTCTTCTTTGGATTTACCTTATCCAATCTCTCTATTACCGAAGTGAAATTAAACAGCTCAATCAAAGGGGCAAGCTAGTTTCCAACAGCGCTCTTATCAAATTAAGGCCTATACTTCAGAAGGGGTTGATCAAGGTGGGCGATCGATTGTCTCACTCGCTTCTCGCCGATGGTGCCAAGCATCCATTTATTTTACCTCCAAACTGCCACCTATCAACTCTGTTGATAAGAGAAGCCCATTTTCGCTCACTCCATGGTGGAGTTCAACTCACTCTAGCAACCGTAAGGAGACTGTATTGGATCACACAAGATCGAACAGCTGTTAAATCGCATTATTCGCTCCTGCACGGTACACCGTCCCAACTCATAGGAGAGTTGCCAGAGGCTTTCGAGCGTTCAGTGGTTAACTATGCCGGACCATTTAGTATTCGATTAACTAAAACTCACGGTAAAGGGGCTACATGCACTTTTCGTGTGTATGTCCACTAGGGCAGTACATCTAGAAGTAGTTGAAGACTGTACGAGCGAATCCTTTATCGCAGCCATTCATCGGTTTACCTCTCGATGAGGTCATTGTAAAGAGCTTTTCTCTGACCGAGGAACCAACTTTGTGGGCACTGACGCTTTGCTGCGTCAAATGTTGTCTGAAGTAATGTCATCCTCGTCCCCAGCCTGTTGGCGCAAGATGGAACGTCCTGGGTTTTCAATCCTCCCAGTGCGCCTCACTTTAGAGGGCTCTGGGAAAGTGCGATGAAGTCTGTGAAACATCACTTGCGTAGGGTTATTGGTGAACAGATACTCACCTTTTCAGAGTTTTGCACACTACTTTGCCGTACTGAAGCATGTCTTACTACTCTACTATCTCTTTAAGATGACCTGCCGGATTTACAATTTTTGTCACCTTCGCACTTTTTGATCCAGCTCCCCTCCCCTTTAGTACCGGGGGCAGACGTTACACATATCAATGTATCATCCATTAAGAGATGGCAACTTATTACTCAAATGACACAGAATTCTGGGCCCGCTGGTCAACTGAATATTTAACGTCACTTCAACCGAGAAAGAAATGGGTACGTGAACAGCACCAACCTTCGGTAGGCGATGTCGTTATACCACTACCTCAACATTTCGACGTCCAATTACTAAGCTTGTCTATCTTAATCTGCGCGGGGTTTAGTTGGATTTTTATCGTTCGTCCTACCGACGAAGGTGGGCGGTATGTTGCGAAAACGACCTTTATGAAACTCCTCGCATTATATAGCATCATTCTAAATATTAACTCGAATCATGCGTCTAAGACTTTTCTTAAGTAAACTGCGCTAGAGGTTACTTGTGTACAAATATTGTTATTATTCGCTCAAGCGATTAACGAACCAATAATCAGCGTGCCCTTAATAAGGACACTGAAACCTTTGTTGAAGCGTCGCTCGTCCGTCGTGTTCGTTACTTAGTTCAGTTCCGCTCGCGACGGCCGCCAGACAGCATCATTGTTAAGTCGCTCAAGTTCACCTATCAAATAAAGACGCAAATTTTAAGGAAACTAGAAAAGCCTTTTATTCACAAGAACCTGGATCGCCCACACTATGTATCCAGGTGACGCTGAACACCGTAATGTGTTTGTCAAGAAGGGGGTGAATGTCTGTGCGTCGCCGTTTGCTATGTAAGGCGAGGTGGAAGAGCGCTCTATGTTGCTCCAGCGACGAATGCTTATTCCGTGATGTGCTAGGAGCGTCTCGAAGCTGCGTTCAGTGAGAGAGCGCTCGATGCGGTGTTTGGCGAGATGTTGCTCTGGCGAGGAAGCGCTCCGGTGGTTCTGCAGCGGCGAGTCCCTCGGTGCCAGTCGCTGGGACTGTTTTCCACCCGTTGAGGCTTCCACGTTGCGTAGTGGGAGGACACAGCACTAACCCCATTACGTCGACCCTTGGAGCGGGTCTGGACGAGAGAAAGCCCGCCCACTTAGTGTAGGCCACACCACCCAGTTGTAGGGAGGGAAGGTTCAGAAGGAACCTTTGAAAGTGGGAGTTATAGTGTCCTGTAAAAAAATTGCTTTTTTACGAAATTTATTTGGGAATATTACTACATTTAAATAAATTATTGGTTAAAATGTTCTTTTAAATGTAACGGTCGAGTATTAACTTCAAAGAAATATTCTTTTGTCAAAAAACCCGTTATTTTAATTTTATTTTAAGAAATTTTTATTTTAAGAAACTTTGAATTTGGCGCACAAAAGAAGGCTGCCGCAAAGGTGGCAGCCATATACAATGGCTATTACTTTTGCGGCAGCCATGTTGAATGTTGATGAAATTTTTTAATCTGAAATCGGCGGTTCAAAATTTAACATTAAAATATCACATTAATGGGTCGGTCGATCGACACGAAACTTTTTTCTTGTATTAAGCAGCCTTAAACGAAGATGTTTACGCGATCAAATTGTCTACATAAATTAGTATAAGCTATAAACTAAATAACTTTATTTAAAAAATAGCAAGTTAGATGTATATAAGGTTGCAGTCGCCGCCGTTCGACTTTTACAACACATATATATATATACACTTATACTTGCTCGGGGCGCTCCCGCCCCCTTGATTTAATGAATTATTTAGTTTTGTATTATTATTTTATTTTTATATGTCAAGTTTAAATAGTAAATAAAAATTTTATTATTGGAATATTTATAGTCCTAAAAAACAGAATTTTTGAAACTCCATGTGCAAAGCTCGATTTGGCGCAAGCTTGGATAAAAATGCATATGCTAAATCAAGCTTTGTACAAGTCGTATAATAAAATAATGTTCAATACAAGAGCAGAAAGGTGATTTTAACCTGGTGTTAACTTTTCGTTTTGAAGAAAATGAAATAAAAACTACCCAAAATTCTCGCTCGCTTACAATCGCTCGAGATGATTAAACTTGATTATATATATATACAATGAAGAATATGTAAAGTTGCTATTTGCTTGGGAGTTCCAGAGAGACTAGGAGTAACGAATCAATAATTTAGTTTCAATTTTACCACAAACAAACGTTCGATCACTCAACAAATAGAATCTTTACAAAGAGCATCGGCTCTTATAATTTGAGCTCGGCCGGCTCAGATAAACTCACCGCGCCTCTTACCTATGAGGCCGTGACCGCGGAGAGGGGGTGGTCCAATGCAGTGTAGTCTCGTAAAATTACCTTTAATTTTATATCAGTCGCGAAACGCGGAACTTAATATGAGATAGGATGAGCATGCATGTTATTGAAGGTCAAGCAAATGAATAAGAAAGAAAATACGTATAATTCATTTTAAGTAACAATACGAAAACACTTTATTCTGCTAAGCTAAAAACTAATAATTTATATAAGACTAGCTGTTTTACCTCCCTCGCTAACGCTTGGTCGGTTATAGGAATATTTTAGAAGATAATTGGACATGTTTTAGTATTTAGATATTTTTATAATATTTTTTTTCAAATTTTTGAAAAAGTATCTATATATTATTATCAAAAGTATCTATAAAATATAAAATAGTCGTCGGTCGTCCGTCGTTCGTCTGTTGTATCCCATCCTTCCCTAACATGTACTCTTCTAAATATGCAAGTATATTATTATAAATTACAGTGCGTATTATATATATAATATATTTATATATAGATATATATTGATATAATATGTTTGTAAAAGAAAGTAATATGATAGAAGTTTTTGGAAACGTTTTTTATGCAAACGATAGTGACATTGATAAAAAGGTTATTTTAGCACCGAAAAATATTGATGTGCTTAACATTAATAACAATATTTTATCAAAAATTGACGGAGATGTCAAAGACTATATTAGTATAGATTCTTGTGTTGATGATAACAATCAAGATTTCAGTAAATACATACCTGCCGAATTTTTGAATTCTTTAACTCCAAATTGTTTACCTCCCCACAAATTGATTTTAAAAAAGGGAGCTATTATAATACGTTTAAGAAATCTTAATTTATCGGAGGGTTTATGCAATGGAACTCGATTAAAAGTGAAAAAATTATTGCAGTATGTTCTAGGCTCACGACTGAGCACACTCACTCGAGTCACGCGGTCGATTCGCGACTCGTGGTACCGGCGAATTAGTCATTTTTCTTCGATTTACTTTTATAATCTAATTATAATTAAGTTTATTTTCTTTTTCACGTTGTATTTTTTTTTTGTTTAATTTTTAATAAACTCGACGCAAGTGAAATTATTCCTTCGTCAAGTAAAACCAAAACGCAAAAC
>JAWWEO010019208.1:0-16225 GCA_035582975.1 Ormyrus labotus | reverse complement strand
GTTACCTTTTCACACTATCTTCGTTTTGAAAAAAATTAAATAAAAATTTCAACTAAATTGAATTTTCTCTAACTAATGTTAGTCACGTAAGAGTAAGATTTTGTATTTTATTTAAACTATATTGCTAATATACATATTCTTAATTACCAAAATTTTTTTAGAGAAGTTAATAATTTAGTTTATAAGTTATAAGCTTTTAAAAAAAACATTTTTGTTCAAAAACAAAAGAAAGATAAGAGCTAGAGAAATATTTTTTCGCTGAAATCATAGGTATTTTTATGCACATTAAATTGGCCTTCGTTCGATTCAAATAACTCAATCCTATCATTCAAAAAAATTAAAATTAAATTTTTCAAAAATCGAAAATTTGCGATAAAACAAAAACAAAAAAGTTAACAAAAAAAAGATTTTTTTGCCTCCATCACAAAAAAAAAGCAAAAAAAATAAGCCGTGAACGATGAATATCCCTTCAGTAGAAGCTGAGATACAGCGTATACACTCACACACACACACACACACACACACACACACACAGCCATTTATTCTTGTTCCTGCCACCTTAAAATACAATTATGAACAACTCCAAAAATTACTATCATATCAAAATAATTTAAAATAAGAAAATTAAATTACAAAGGATATAGCCGAATAAACGTGTCAAAAGCGCCCCAGCTTGGATTGTTATTTTGCATTGACCATTCAAAACTGCAGACCTCAAAAATCTTCAACAATATAAGAAATTAATTTAGGAACTCAAGGGATACCCCAATCTATACAAATAAAGTGATAATTGCAGTGTTTTCTTACAAAATCTGCTTGCAATAGTGAAAAACTTAAAAAAAACTCAGAAAAACCCAATTTTTTATGACTGTCCATTTCTAAGGAGGAGGAAAGTAGAAGAATTTTTTGAAGAAAGCATACTGGCAAAGTAATTGCCAAGTATTGGCACTGATTTTTTAAGTAGTTAATATTTTTATCTTGAATGCTGAAAAATTTTTGTCTAGTAAATTTTTCATTTGAATTTACCGATATTTTATAAATCATAAGTTTTTAAAATTAGCTTTTATTCCAATTTTGCACTTTGATAAAGCCAAACATTTTTTAAATAAAATGAAACGCTCAAGGAAAAGATACATTTGTTGGCATAAGCAAAGAAATTAGGCATTATATACCTACATTATAAATAACATACAAAAAATGTAAAAACATTAGCCACTAAATGAAACCTGAAGTAGCATTTTGAAACATTAAAATTTTTCAAATTTAATTTGGTATACTAAACTTTTTTTAACAAAACGTAATTTCACTAGGTGCAATAATTTGCGTTACACTGTTGATGCACAGAAAATCAAAAGTTATTCCAGTAGGTGATGTCTAGATGTCCAGGAACACCTTCGGGGCGACAAGATATCGTCTACAAAGCTCAAAATCAGAAGATGTTCCTGTAGGTGACGTCTAGGTGTCCAGGAACACTTTCAGGGTGATAAGGCATCGTCTGCAAAGCGACCCATCTGGGGCACCGTCGATGTACCGAAAATTGGAAGGTGTTCCTGTGGGTGACGTCTAGGTGTCCAGAAACACCTTCAGGGCGACGAAACATTGTCTACAAAGTGACCCATCTGGGACACCGTCGATGTGCCGAAAATCGGAAGGTGTTTCTGTGGGTGACGTCTAGGTATCCAGGAATACCTTCCGGGCGACAAGATATCGATTACCGAGGGGCTACGCACTCGGTAATCTCATGAAAGATTACTAAAGATTACCTAAAATTACTAAAGATTCCTGAAGATTCTGGAAGATTACTTGAAAGTTTTGTAATTTCAACGATCTGACTACTAATCTATAAGAATCTCAAGTAATCTATAGTAATCTGTATTAATCTTGAAAAATCTTTAGTACTCCTTGCAATCCCAAACCGCACCCAATTAATCTACACGAATCTAAACCTGGAATCGACACCTACGTAGCACGGAGGAAAATTTAATTCTTACAAACAAATATTTTAACAAAAAAGACGTAGGCCCGACACCTACGTAACCCGGGAAAGAATTTCTTTGTTATAAACAAATATTTAAACAATAATTACGTGGACTCGATATCCACATAGCCTGAGAGAGTATTCTTTAATTATTAAAAATACTTTAAGCAATAAAGGAGTAGGCCTTTCAACCATGTTTAGCCGCCTAATCGTTGATTTTGCACCACTGTGTGCCGCGTCGTCTGCTTCTCAAACTCGCCTCCGCGGCACTACCGTGCCACTGGATTTTGAACTCATACTTTTAATGTTAGTATTATTTATCAAGGCCAGTACGTAAAAGAGTACAATACGCGGTTTCGTAAATGCTATTCACAACGCCTCGTAAACGTATGTATATATAATGTCGTTTTTGGATCTATTTTATATGTGTACTAAATGTCGTAAATGAAAGCGCACGCTGCACGCGTGCTAATTTGATTTTTTGAATCGGAGGATTTTTGGATTGTGTGCAAGGCTTGATTTAGCGCGAGTTTTTATGCAAGCGTGATGAAATTCGAGTTTTGCACACGAAGTGTGGAAAATGTGTTTTTTTAAAAAAGCTTATAACTTGAATTAAACTATGAACTGCTCTGAAAAAATTTTGGTAATTAAGAATATATATAGCTATAGTCTGTTAAAATTTCAAACCATTTTCTCAACTAATTTTTGAGTAAAAAGCTGAAAACTGAAAAAAATTGGTTTTCTACGACCAACGATTACGGGAGTAAAAAGGCTTCAATTAACTTGAAATTTTGGAAAAAGGTAGATCTTTTGTATTTAGAGTTACTCAGAGCTGTATAGTTTTTCAGTTTATGAAACTTATTAGGTTCAAAGATATTAAGGTTTTATATTTTATTTTAAATTTTTTGATTGGCTGTATGTTAGTGAATAATCGGTCTTTTTCAATGACCGACCACTTATGTTTTTCGTCTTTAACTAAATTTTCAGAATTAAAAAGAATATTGGATTATTTGCTCATTAGGCTACTGGCTTATTAGGTTATTGGCTATATCTTAGTGAATAATCGGTCTTCTTCATTGATGGGCCACTTAATATTTTTTTCGTCTTTAACTAAATTTTCAGAATTAAAAAGAACTAGGGGGGCAAAACCCCACTGCACACTACGCGCCCCAATCCCCAACTTCAGGTTTTTTTGAAAAGTTTTTATAATTAATTGGGTTATCTCGCTTCGCTCGGGCAACAAATTTCACCCATGCGGGAATCACCCACTTCGAGCACTTGTACCCAAATATACTATTTTACCTACCCACCACTGGCCACCATTGATCAAGGCAACCGAAATATATATAAAAATATATATAAAATTCTTTTTAAGAAGTACTTTCCACAAAATACGAATTCTACCAATAAATTAATAAACATTTTTCAAATAAATATTCTTATTCAACTAAAAATTCATTCAAGACAAACAAAAACAGATATAAAAATCATGCTACCTATTAAAATTATACATCTCTGACTCATGATCATTGAAAGATGTGATAAACGAGTATAGTTTTTTCGGAGGGCAGTTTATTCTAGGAGAGAAAACAGAACGATGATGATGAGAGAAGGACACGAGGTGATTACAATATCTCAATTTAACGAAGCCCCATCGAGTCGACTTGTACGCCCTCGCCGAGAAATCGCCGTCTAGGGGTGATAGAGATCTTGTCGCGATAAGGGCAGATGTTCGATTTTGACTTGCTGATTGTCCGCAGCTCGCTTAGACTCTTTTTTGACCGCAACGTATTATTTTTTGCTTGTTTGTGAAACAACAGTTAACAAATATTAAGCATTGTTTGTATGTGTTCTTTTAGTAATTCGAATTAAAATATAAATTTTAGAAGTGATAAATATTAAAATAAAAAGTTATGGTTTATATTTTTAGTATTTATAAAAATTCTATTGGTATTTAGAAAACTAAACAACACAATTTAGAAAAATATTTTTCTAAACAAAACTATACACGAAAGGAATTAGTCGTATTGATTTGTCCATACGATATGGAGCATATCAACTGTCCCGAATCGCAATTAAAAGCAGCATACGTTCGAATCACTTTCATCCACAGTACGACAAAAAATTGGGTGCTAAAGGTGCTTGACTAATGCGATAATACTCATTCCCGCGATAAAAATCCCCAGCGCCCTCATAAATAAAACAGCGCCACCATGATCGACAGATGCGAGAGAGAGAGAGAGAGAGAGAGAGAGAGAGAGAGA
This sequence comes from Ormyrus labotus, assembly GCA_035582975.1. Lineage (NCBI taxonomy): Eukaryota > Metazoa > Arthropoda > Insecta > Hymenoptera > Ormyridae > Ormyrus > Ormyrus labotus. Next base: position 11,983 of record JAWWEO010019208.1, on the reverse strand, counting down.
GAGAGAGAGAGAGAGAGAGATAGAGAAAGAGAGAGAAAGCGAACGGAGGAGGGAAGGTAAAAAGAAGAAACAAGAGTCCCAACACTTCTCTTCCGTACAATATATATTTAAAGAAAAAAATACCCACAATAAAGTAGAAAAGCGAGGCGAGTCCCGCATAAAGGAGAAATTATCGAAGACACACGCCGGGAGGCGAAATCGAGTCGAGGGAATTACGTGGTGTATATATTTAGGGTGTTCTACCCCCTGTCGCTGCGTGTCACTCGTCTGCGTTTCACCTTTTTCTTTCTCTTTTCGCAGATCGAAGGCTGCAGATAACCGGAGGACACTTTTTATTATTTATAGTGACCTGAGTGGGGGAGAAAAGTTACTCACGGATCATTCGTTGGACGTTAAGGGAAGCACCCAAGATTTTCGGATGTGGATTAAGAAGATCGGACAAGACGACTGAGAGAACGCTGCTGCATTATTAGGATAGGTCAGTTTTAAGAATTGATTAAGTAAAATCAATGATGTCGAATGAATACACCATTTACGAGTTGGCTTTTTGGAAAGTTTCTAAATTTTTTTAAAATGGAATATCGTATTTCAGTAATATATTTTTAAAATATAAATATAGTAGTAATAATTAATAGTAAGGTTTCTTGTAAATTTATATTTTTTTTTATCAAAGCCTAATTAAAATGTTTCATCCTTCTTATTAAATGAAGTGCCTCATTTCTTATTTGAAACTTACATATTTTGTCTCCCCTAGCTACTCTAGAAAGTGGAAGTTTTTTACAAAATTACCGCCTCGTACTAAAGTTCCATTAGCAAACATTCGCCTCTAATCAAGTGCAGGATAAACTCTCGTCACAATCGAGAATAAAGACAGGCTTGTTACCATTTTCGGAAGTTGAAAGCGACGCAACCTTTTGCGATAGAAAGCTCGCTTCGCATGGAGAGTGCATAAAAAGTTGACATACAGGGTAGCGGGCAAAAGGAGACAAACAAACGCGAATCTCTCGGCGAAAATATAGAGCAAAGTCGAAGCAAAGAAGAAAAGATCCCCTGATGCGAAAGGAGCGTGGCAGGAAAATACTGGCCCCTTCATCCGTCCAAAGGAGGTCGGGGCTCTTGATATCTTTTCCCCCCCGGTGCGTGTGCGCGTATATATACACAGCCGCGCATGCGATTGACAACGTTCTTTATCCGACACCGGCCAATCGCGACGGCAGCCAGAAAGGAGAGCACACCTCGCTGAGAGCGAGATAAGAATTCCAGCCTCCTCCCTGCCCCGACGACCGTCAAAGAGGAACGGTAAAGCATTTTGTTGAAACGCCCTTCTTCTCTTTTCAACCTCTGTGTATCTCCTACGTTTGACGTATAACCGAATCAATGCAGTCGACAACGAGTTTGTCCAGATCCACGTGCAGTAGCTGGTTTGAATACGTCCTGATTTTTCGTCCGGCTGACGTTTTTCCACAATTCTTAGGCTGATCCCTCCTCTCTCCCTGCTGATTTTACTTCGTGCAAGAGGATAGATAAACGTAGCTTTGAGAAATGTAACCTTGTTGTGCACCTCGCTGAAAAATTTTTTACAAAATATTTTATTTGCCTCTGTACTTTCTGAGAAGAAAAATCTAGTAAATTTGCAGCAATAGAAAGGCGCGTTTTCTCCTGTTTTAATAAAATATCAAATATTACTTTACTCCTTCTTCTCTTCCCAAGCCGCATTTAGTACTACTCGCTGCAGAATTTCTCACCATGCCATCCGATAGCGGCTCCTCTCCTGCCCTCTAATCTCGAGGCGTTTTCATCGGCGCCGTGACGCCGGGCCAAGTCGTATATAACATTTAGCGCCTTCTATTTGTGCCAGGCTTCGCCATATAATGAGCAGCCGTAGCTGCCTCCGCGCAATGTCCTCATGTCCAATTATTTTTCGTGTTCCATTGGATCACTGGCTACGAGGAGGACTTGACGCGGCCCCCTAAAGGATTCTATGGTCGATGATTTTTATCGGCTATTGCGGAAGGAGCTTGACGCGAGATGAGGATCTTGGCTGGAAAGATGACTTAGATAAGGTTAGCCTAGTTTCTCGCACTGACGCACTTGGCGCATTTAGAACTGTAAAATAGTTGTCGTTACAGTATTGCTAATGTGTCATCGCATTTCAGATATTAAAATAAATAGTTTATATTCTTTTGCTTTTATTGCTTGAGAACTATGAAGTTTCAGATAATTCATATCTAAGCTAAGAAATATTGGTTAGAAAATTTCTTTGAGCATTACTTAGAGAACTGCCAACAAGAGTAAGCCAACACGTGTGCCCTAAATCTGTTAATTCGCAACGATTCCAGAAAATTTAAACGCACTTTATCCAAGTACAACTCCCGGTAATCCTGCCCGTCCAAGCTTCTGCACCCTCCGGCTCGAGACTAAAAATTGCTTCAATTTTTTCTTGTCCTCTCCTCTATCTCTGGACCATAAACCAATAAGCTTGCAGTCGACGGACGCAGCGGGACGACGACACGTCGGCCAATTAATCTTCATATAAGACGACACGGAGAGCAAAAGAGGAGCACACCTTCGGCGCAACGACCGCTGATTGGAAGCTACACAGCTGCGACTGTGTCGGCGGGCGTCCAATCGAGAGCATTTAATTAAGGAGACGAAAAAGCGAGCCATCGATCGGCAATAATTATCAGGGCGTCGATCGCCTTTTCAGTGACGACGAGCGCGACGGGCAGTCGCCTCTCCGGGCGGTCGACTTATTGCAAAGCAAGCGGGGGCGGAAGAGAGAAGCCGGCCAAATTCAGGATACCCCACGAGCCGGAATTTACTTAGCTGCTCTGGACTGCTGATGATGCTGATGACTCGACGCCTTGCTTTCCTTAGCAGGAGCTAGATTTTCCTATAGTTTGGGGCGGGCTTGCTTTTTAGATTAGTGGCTGAGAATTCGACTTAATTAAACTGAGACTACAGGCTTACTTTCAATTAAAACGTACGAGTTTTTCACTTTCAGAATATGTCTTATTTATTTATTTTGTCCGAGTATTTAAAGTTTCTTTAATTAAATTATCCCACTATTCTTGACCTATACTTTAGCGTGGTTTCTTTTAAGTTCTTCAAATTGATACTAATTTTAAAAAGCTCATGACAAAACTGAACTATCGAATAAGTCCTTCTTGTTAGCTGTTTAAACTTTCTATTCATCTGTGACTGAATTTCATGGAATTAATTGTTTTAAATAACAATTCTTTCGGATAGCCAAAAATGCTTCTATTTTATTAATTCGCATCAGAAAATAATTAAATTAAAAATTTCAGCCTCGTTAAAGCAAAAAATAAAGCATATTTCAATAAATTTTTATGAGAATCGCTTTGAAATTAAATGATAAAACACGAGCAGATGTTTTTAAAATTTTATCAACATTATTCCGATAATTTTCGTAGGGAGCTGGCGTTTGAAAAAATATGTCAAAAGCGTCTGTGGCCCACAGTGCAGTATAGTTTGATGAGCGATAAGATCGATAAGAATCCTGTTAGGGGAATGCTATTGTCGAACGCGTACAAGAGCCGGGGGTAAATCGATAAATGTGACGCACTCCTCGTGATAGACGATGGAAAAAATAAGGATGTGCCTATTCTTTTATGAGACTCTCAACTTTTATGTAATTAGAAAAATTGTCTAGTGTGTACTTGAGGACGGCTTAATAATTGCCTTTAAATTCACTTTTATTTTCTTGTAGCTTTCTCAAGCAGATGACAATTTTCATTGAAAGCACTTATTAAATTAGCAGGTTCTTTGACTTTAATCGATAATAAAAGTTTCGACTGTTAAGATTTTCGCAGCAAGTTTAGAAACTCATCTTCTTTTTCAAATTTATATTTGTAAAGATACCAGAAAATCTTTTTAAACAATTTTTTTATCGAAATAATGACTTTTCTTTTCTGCTTTTGTATTTATATGCAGAGTTCAATAATTTGCAAGTATTACTTTTCCGAAACTTAAGCTCACTTAAAAATGAAAATTTTAAAATTATCATGATATTAAAAGGTTCAAGTGAATCGCATATTCTTAATTAAAATAACTTGACTTCACGCGGGAAACGCTCGACAAGCGGAGGAGTAAATGCGACATATGTTATGGTTCCCGACACTATCTAACTAAAGACAAACATAGGGCAGATGTTTTAAGGTTTATCTGGAGATGTAGTACTTGCATTTAGTAAACGCCTATACGAATTATAAATCGTTATTTCGACTACCAGTACCTGACATAACTACCATTCTTAAAGCAACTATGTTTTCAAAAGTATTTCATTAGAGTTCTTTAATTTATTAAATGGAACTTTAAAGAATATGTATTAATGCTTGGTCATGAATTTTTAGTCCTCGGAATATAATATTTAAGGTAATGCTGTCGCTACAGAATAACCATTCAGATTTTTATGAGATTGGACATGCTTATACGTTTCGATTTAAAAGTGATTCAAAAAAATTTTTGCGAGGCCAGCAGTGCGTGTGACAAAAAATATTAGCATTTTAATTTTCTTTTGTTTAACACTGGCTGTTATGGAAAAATCACCTTCAAATTTTGATCAAACTTTTCAACGTATACTGCAATCCTAATTAACGTTTTAAGACCTTGAACTCTTCAATTTATTATCTATGACTATAAGAAACTAAATCTAATGACTATAAGAAACTAAATCTTGAAGATAAGAACATCGAAATAGCATTAGACTGAATGATTCAAAATACGCAAACTAATAACTAGGGCGTTTTGACAAAGTCTAGCAGAGCTAACGAACGAGACTGCGCCCTTTCTTGGAGAGCTATTCCTGATCGCAGGTATCCGGTGTGCTTACGGAAAAACTACAAGGAGGTTTTGCGGGCTTTTCTGTCCACGTGCTAGATTTTCGTGTCGGCTGAGTTGCTCGGCCAAAGTCGCGTTTTACTATTATTATTTCACAGCTACTTTTTTCTTAAAACGACCTATTTTCTTCGCCAAAGCGCCGCAAACAACTCTACGAGTCCTGACACATATATGGAGACCAGTCTGACACAGATCTACCTTGCGGTTTCTCTGTGCTCGTGGGGTCCCACATATCTTACCTGCGTACGGAGGAAGCTTCCTCTCGGGGTCCTAATCGTCTCAAGGCGGCCCAAGGGCCATCTCGAACTCTGGCTACATAGCCACCAATCGCCTAATATTCACAATCCTAAATCATTCAATTTACGTTTGGGCTTACAACTCACTTGAAGCTTCGCCTATTACTTGCTTTGTTTTATCCATAACCTGTGTAGTATAACACTAATAGAATAATAATGCTTTATTATTTTAAATAAAGTGAATATTTTATGTTTTAATTGCTTTATTTCTTATTTAATCTTTAATTGAACGGCGAAACCAAAAACCAAATAAAGTAAATAAATTAATTAAAATACGTGTTATCGTCATTTCCCATATTTCCCCTCTCTAAGTATAATTAAATAAGTTTTAAGGAACGATAATGTTCAATTTCAATTTGATGATTATTAAAAACGCGCTATTAGTGTGCAAACATTTTATTTTCACACTGGAATTGAAACCATAATAAGATTCAGTCAAAGCTTGTTGACCCCAAAAATGAGATGACTCCAGTACTTACAAATACAATAACCTGTCGTGATTTTAATTCGTTGAGACGTTTGTTAGTATAACTGTCAGAGGAACTCTGATGAATGAGTCTGATACGGATAATAGATTTAAATAATAAAAAAAAAAAAAAAAAAACGATTACGGCCGCAGATGCTCGATTTCCATTTGCAGTAGCGTTTGGTTTTCTTGGGGACGAAAAAAGCTGCCCTCAAATACGATGTAATTGATGAGCTTACTAAAGTGTTGAAGTATAAATCAACGTCGTTTTGAGTGTGCCGTGAAAGGATATGAAAAATTAAAAGCAAACTTTTAATCAATCATGCATTAAAGTGTTGTGTGATTTATAATTAAGGGAGATCAATATTCACGTACTGTTGGACTACGTAGTCTAATGATCTTAAAAATTGGTAGCATTACATAATTAATTGGTGTGAGTTGACGTTAATTAATTTTTTATTAGTAAAACATTGTTAAGCAATTAAACGAACAATGTAGTTATTTTGAAAAAACAGTTCTTATTATGAAACTATTACTTTTCAGTATTAACTCGAAAAATTAGCATCAGATTAATGAGTTTTATGCAATAAATTTGGTAAGCACATAATACCTACTAGTAATCTCACCTATCGTTTAATTTTGGGTACGAATATTCTGTTGATAAATTCGAAACATTATTTGCCGTCCTCGTCTGTTAATACCGACGTTAAAATGAAACCTTTTACCAGTAGCGGTAAGGCAGACTTTCATTCTCTTACCACACGCATTGCAAACCAGAGGTCACTGCAGAGGAGCTGCTGCTCACCTGTTCAAACGAAAACACTCATCGTTCAGAGATACTGCAATACCGAAATTAATTTTTAACTTACAATACTGCGACATTTACCTCTTATATACAGTTAATGTGGATTTTAATTAACTACTTACTTCTTTGGTAACTCAAATGTTCACTCTACCTAGATAAACTGGCATACGTTCCCAAAGCACTCAATTCCCACACAATCGAAAAAAGAGCCGGTCACGTATGTGGTGGTGCGCGCAGCTACGTGAGCCAGATTAATGCCTCGGTACACAGGCGCCAGGCTAGCTGCCTGCGTAATCAAAGGAGCAACCGATGATGTTTTAGTGGGAACATTTTTTATCAGGTTCAAGGTGGACTAAGGGTGGAGAGCGGTTCAGGGATCGTTGCCTTTATTTGAATAAGAATTTATGCGAACTGTTAAAGGAAAATACTTCATGTTTGCTGGCTTAGATCATTTTTTAAATTGAATTCAAGTTTTACTGAGAGGTCTAAGTTTAATGCTTAGTAATAGTAGTAATGAAGTGCTTATTAAATTTTAGAAGTGATAACTATTGTTTCTGGAAATTCGAATTTCAATACGTATGCAGCACCACATTGATTCATCATAATCATAATTCTATTTATTAGGCTAATAATCTGATTAGTAGTACTGTCAAGTGCGAATGCATTATTGAAATTTACATTTACAGTGTATTTTAATGAGACTTGTCGGCTCGAATGCTATAAATAGCATGATATTTTGTAGCTTATGCTTATTAGGTAGATATAATTTCATACCATGACATGTCTCACCTTCTAAGTGTTAAAAAAAACCTCTATCCAAATCATAATTATTGTTTTTTTAGATGAGAGCGTGCAAAATACGAACTATAAATAATTTTAAACAAGTTTTTTAGGTTGAAATTGCATTAAAGTGTAAAATAAAAAATTAAGTATTTATCTCAAACATAAACTGTAAAAAAATATCTATAATATTGAAATAATAACAAGCACAGTTTTCTTATTTAATAATTAAAGATGCACATAACTTTATAATCCTAAAGAGCTGTGGCGGCTCAGGCGGCATCTGCTTGTATTACGATGCCGAAGATCCCCGATTCCCGGCCTTAGCCAGAACCTGTGTACATTGTGCAGTTTTTTCATCTGCTTGTATCTTTCATCGTGGCTCTGATGCTCCGAATTCCATCTAGAAACATTCAGCAAATTCCTCTCCAAGAAGGATTTTGAAGACTTATCATGGACTCTTCTTGAAGCAGGGCTGCGTGAAAACAGCTTATTGAGGACATTTTCTGCCGATGATTATTGGGTAAAAAAGCAGACTCCTGCATAGACCTTAGAAAATCCCCAGCGGATCTAGTATTAGTAACAATAAATAAATTCAAAGAAGAAACTCGATTACTAATAAAAATATAACGTTTATATTGAAATAAATTTATCATGATCCACAGTTTCGTGATTCATAATTCTGATCAGTTGATTCTCAATAGACCCAATAAAGAAACCAGCCAGATGTTACAAATGGTCACAGCCCAATAATATCAACAAAGGCAATTGCACATCGCAAGTGTACGAAATTATCTTATTATAACTCGTCTGCTGGTTTGCTTTGCTACAAGTAGTAAAGGGCACATTATAAACTCATTGCTGCATCGTCAAGTAGTAAAGGGTACATTATAAACATTCATTGCTGTACTATGCATAAAACATAGTCAAGTATGTACCTGCAATAAATATTTAAAATTAAATGCAATAAAGTATTTTTTATTTATTTACATGAACTGTAAATTATAAATTATTTTCTAAATTAAAATAGTATGCAACTAAAATTTTTAATTTAAACGCATAAAAGAGTTGATGCTTAAAAATGCGAGAACGGTAATGTTTTACGCGAAAAATAATCAGCAACGCAACAGTAAGTTCCAATTAAAGAATTTTATACAAAAACCGGTTATAAATGTAGTTCGAGCGTTACGTATCCGTAATACTTGCAGCCATAATCAACAATGTATTAGCAGGTTCAATACATTAATAACGCGTGATCGCAAAAAGCGCGCGTAAAAATTCATAAGCGTGACGAATTATCATTTAAAAATTGAATTATATTCTTTTATACTTTTATTTAACTATTCAAAGGTTGAAGATGAAAAACTTCTTTTTTATATTATAAGAATTTCCGACTTATTTTTGGAGAAATACATTAAAACAATAATAATTGATACTTATCGAAGTTTATTAAGTAGTAGGTTATTGAATTACTGCACATGGAATGGATAGCATACATTCGTCTAGCATTAAATCAATTAAGCCTAATTATAAATGATAAAAATAAAAATAATTAGCTTGCTCGTTCCATCAAATCAAATCAATTCTTCAAATTCTTTCGCACAAATTAAGAGCTGTAGTTAAAATGTTATAATAATGTTATTTGCTCTAACGCGATACCCATCATTATCATCAAGGATTTTCATCACCAGGAATACAAATAGCGCATTAAGAACCTATTCATTAACACCTCACGTAGTATAATAATATCCTCGATAAAAATCCCGTACCTCGAAATCACTCCCAGTTCATTATAATTCAATAGTGGTGAATCACCTCTCCTCCATCAAGCACAACCACCCAGCGATAATTGCAACTCTCCGAGCTGCACGTCGTCTCCTATTCCTACAATTCTCTCTCTTCCCGTTTCGCCAAAAAAAAAGCATTGTTATCCGCTGTTCGGAAGCGGAAGATAAGAGAGCGGCGCGGAGCGAAGTAACGGTGCAGAGCCTAGGTGAAAGGTGGGGATGGTGTACGAAGACTCGCCATGCTTGTACACGCGAACGTAACAACGGCGAGTAGTGGAAAAAGAGAGAGAGAGAGAGAGAGAGAGAGAGAGAGAGAGGCGTACAACACACGGAGAGACTCGATCGTCTGCTCAGTGTCGATCGGACTGCTCGACGACTCTTTTCCTCTCTCGTGTCTGTTCGTGTGACGTTGCCGGTGATATCGATGCTCGCCGCGGCCGAGATCCAGACAGGTGCATCGACCGGTTTGCCGAGGACGAGCGCCGCCGATTATTGACACTCGCGTGAGTAGACTTACCGGTTTTTCGGAATTGGGAGAGATCGCTTATTAAGGATATGTTAAAGAGCCGCATGGTTTATTGCAGCCGGAAGGTGGGACAGTATTTAGAGGCGATCGAGGAGGTTGGAATAAAGCCTGTTTGTAAATATTAAGTTACTTGGAATTCACAGACGGCTTTTGGAAATTAATGTCGAGCGAAGACGGCTATAGTAACTCTCCTTTAATCGATGATATCCTCCTTGAATTGAGAATGATTCACTTGTAGAACGCAAAGCCGGGTACTTTTAAGCGGGTAGATAAGTTGTAGATCTGATATGTACCAAGTGCGATATACCTTGGAACTGTAAAAACTTTGAATGTAATATTGGGCTGTTCTTACAATTCAACTAACTTTATTTGCGCTTATGATGCATTTAAAATGATATTTGTTTGGGTCATTTTTATTTGAATACTCTATTATTATATTATTATAAGAGTATGGAAAATGAAAATATTGTTACTACAAAAGTAACTGTTATTGATAACCGATATGTAAAGAAATTCTTTTTCGTTAAATTTCATAATAAATTATATTTATCATAAATTATAAAAAGTTTATTATTATTATTAATAGATAATTAAATAATTGAAAATTTTCAATCAATGTTTGAGTAATTATCACGTAAATTTATACAATAATAATTATAATAATATTAGAGTTAAATTATTGATAATTCACAATCTCCTAAGGTATAGTATTTAGCTTAGAAGAGTAAGTTTAAAAAAACTAAATTAAAAATGATATTTGTTAATGAAGTAACTGAAGGACGATTCATGTATTTTATTTAATTCATCGGTGGTGGTCTCAATAAATTCATGTAATCTATGAAATTTTGGAAAGTTCAACAACTTTCCGAGTCCAGAATAGTACTTGCCCGATAAAATTGTTCGATATATTAGAAGCAGCAGAACTACTCTCCAAATTATAACGTCAATAACCCAGTGCATTATGTTAAAAATCTGTTCTGTGCATATTAATTCACAACTTTTTGAAAAAGAACAAAATTCACGTCAAGATCACTTTTTTCACTTCAACGCCGTTGCCGAAATTTCTTAACCTACATTTTTCCTCACGATTCAGCAAAAGACTAATTCGCTCGAAATTAAAAATACACTCGAGGCCAGAACGTCAAGCAGTAGGTATCGAGTCGAGACAGAAAACGGGAGGACGACAATGCCAAAGGGAGCACCGACTCGAGCAAAAAGGGCACGTCTGCCGATAAACCGCGGAAACGCGCCGACGTGTGAGTCGATGGCCCGTTACGTCGTTTGAGCTCGTGAATCACAGCTCGCAAAATCGACCTCTAAAGCAGCCGCGTGGGCAGTCAGCGAGATTGGTGTGCGTCGATCGTTATTGTTTCAGTCGCTCGATGGCTGGACGCGAGAGATTGGAGGCGAATGAATAATTTTGATGGGTTAGATGACGGAAGTGAAGAAAGTCGTTCATATGAATGAATTGAAGTACATTGAGCTTGACAGGTTGTCAATATTTTGAACAGTTATGGGGAGCCTCATGTAAAATGAAATTTTGTTTTGCTTCCTCCTACAGGAAGCTTTCTGTTAGTAATTATTGGAGTTGTTCGAAAAACCTGTTATAATTGTATTTTAAGGTATCAGGAACAAGAAGAAATTGTTTTTGAAAAATGTCTGTATGGACGTTTTTTTTTTTTTTTTACGAAGGTTGAGGAAAGATAAACGTAAGCCAGACGTGGACTATGCTGTAAAGTTACACCTATTATGACGAACCTGTCCGAGATCCCCTTAAGATTTAGTAACGGTGGGACATACTTCCTTTTTAGTTATATTTATTCTTGTCAAATTTAAAATTTGACATCTCATATTGTAATTTTTAAAATTGTGATGAAAACGCTAAAAATTTTATTTTTGTATTAAATCGACTGAAACTCGGTATCGTTTTTTTGTTTTTATATATATATATATATGTATTTATTTTTAAGATTGAAGTTAAATTTTATTAAATTAAATTGAAATTAATTAAATAATTATATTAAATGAAATAAATTTTTTGACGACGGCAGAAATCGAACCTGGATCGACGGCACGGCAGTCGGACGCGCTAACCCCTTACCTACAAAGAAATTTTCAGAAAATAGCGACAATGCTTACAATTTATTTATAGCAGATTATTGAACATAAAATTGTTATATTGTTATGCAACATTATATTGCACTTTAATAATCTCTAATGTTATGAAAAAAATATAACCTCAAATTTTATTTGAGCGGCTTTTAGCGACGGTTTACTTCTTTTAGTTGGTTCATTTTACCAATTGTCATGGTAAAATTTTCAGAGCCAGATAAAATTTCAGAAAAGTTGGCCCTTTTTACTAAAGAAAATAATAAAATTTCTAAATTTCCTTAAGGGGGTATGATACCCATTTTCTTCTCTTGCAAAATTGACCTGAAAAATACATAAATTAATTAATAACAA
>JAWWEO010019207.1:0-16228 GCA_035582975.1 Ormyrus labotus | reverse complement strand
TATAGATTTCCATATAGATTTTCATATGGAAATACATGCAGATTTCTGTATGGAAATCCATAAGGATTTTTTCAATAAGGTGACTTTTAAGCCAGTCATCGAAGTTCTTACATGATTTTTACTCGTAGCTTGAAAAAATTTGTCAAAGCCGGCGTAAGCAGATGGAAGTGGGGGTCCGTAGTAGAGTTTCTCAAAACGGTTATTCATTTTCCACTTTTCCTTTTTCTTTTGATTGTTTTTGTCTTTTACAATTTTATCTGTATTTTTCGGCTTTACGATGCTTTTCGATGTCTTATTCTTTCGCTTTCTCAGGGCATCTTTGATGTGCGAAAAAAAATTTTTCAAAAGTTTGTAATAATCTCACCAAAAATCAGATCAATTCTCTGATTTTTCTTGACGGACGCAGTCAAAGTACTTGATCAAGACTCAAATACTTTATATATTTATAATAATAATAATTGCTCACTACGCAATTACTTATTTTATCCTAGTCGATCCGAAAGATCAAAACTCACTCGACTTTCCCAGCCAGATCAAGACTCTCGCTTACCCTTCGCGATACTAGACATGGGAGACTTAAAGAATTAGAAAGGGTTACCATAAATTATGTGTAAAACTCAGAATTTGACTTAATAATAACTTTAGCTATTTATTTACAAACTTAAAAAATATATAAAAATAAAATAGCTTTTATAGCTCCTCTCGTTTAGCTGCCGCCTCTGTAACAGAAATAGGAAAACTCGTTTTTACAATTTGTACTTATACAACCGTACTTATACAAAGTATATCTCTAGTTTCTAAATTTCTAGAATTTTATAAGAATTCTGCTGTTTTAACCTGGTCAGTACTCAGGGGAACACAGCCTCCTAGGAAAGAGAGTTCGGCTCAAGGTGCCGAGAGAACTGATAATCGACAGTCAAGTACCGATATTTATACTCGTGGACAGCCGGGAAAGTGGGGCTAGCACGAGTGTCGCGCGCGTGGGCCAGCATGCGTTGCTCCTGCAACGATCGCTTGCGGGAGAGGGGGAGTTCCATGGCTCACTCGCCTCGCTACTTTCGTCGCGCGCGTTTCTCGTACGTAACGATGCTAGTGCTACCTGACAGGTAGCAATACCTTCGTTACAAGTTATTTTACTGATTATGCAGCAAGCTGTCGTCATCGTTAGTGTTCTTTCATAAGCAGGCGTTTCATTGATGAGCTTCCGAGAAAAGGCATATTCTGCTAGAATACGATTAGCTTTGCGGCGATTTTCATTTCTCAGCGTATGCAATATCGTGTTGCCGACATGCTTCGTCTAATGCGTTGATTCCAACTTCAGCCTGTTCGATGCGTTCATTTCGAACGGAAGCAAGCCAATCAAACCATCTAAAGCACTATGTTTTTCTTCGGAAATCATTTGAGATTTCGAACAGTTGCGAAGCGAAGTGAGTGCTAAAATGTTAAAGAGTCAAGAAGAAAATGAGAAATTGTATGATCTGTAACGTGGTAATTTATCCCGATTACCACGCACAATTTATTTGTATTTTTGCAGGATAGATTCGGCGCCGCATGAGGCCTCCGGGCCTTGGCTCATCCACGATTTCCGCTGCGTTTGTTCCGGAGCTGGTCACTGACACGACAACCGAGAATCCGCTGACACCACTGCTACTCGATGACGATGGGTGTATGCGCCGATCATCTCCTCTCTCTGCACCTCTCTCTCTCTCTCTCTAGCAGGTAGGAACTACACGCTTTTGACTGCTACTACTATCATTTTCGTTTTCTAAAGTATTATTGCACTTGAGCAAGTGCAAGTATTTCAGATCGTCGCTTTTTGTTGTTGACCAGCTGCATAGCATCGCATCTGCCTGGATTTTTGTCTTTTTGACCAGAGAAAACTGAATTTACAAATGTGCCATAGCCACGTGTTTGCTACGCTGTGGTCATCGCCTGCCTTCGCCACGACCGAGAGGACTCATTTGCGAGTGCGTAGCTGCGATACCGGAGACTTGGATAAATTTTTCTGAAGGATATGGAGTTTTTTATGGACTGTGAGTGCTTTACTTTTTGTGTGATGTGCGAAAAACCCATAGTGAAAAGTCATTGTTAAATTTAGGTTATCTTTCGCCATTTTGTTTTCACGTTGCAAAGTGACACTAGCGATTGTAATTGCGGTGATTGATAAGCGCACTACTATCAGGGGGCGGTCGATAAATAAGTTTTCTTTCTTATCATGCCTATTTGTCCTGCGATATTAAGGATACAAATCAGTTCTTAAGAGTATATTGAGTGTGTGATTTATATTGAGCGAGTGTAATGACATTAGTGATTGTTAATTGCGATTATTGATAAACGTAACACTATTATTATGGGGGGTACGATAAAGAAGTTTACTTCTTATCATGACTAGTTGCTCTTACTGCAGGCAGCGCATAAACTATAGCAATCAACGTGTCAAATGTAACGCTTGCAATATATATATTCGAAAGCTTTTTTTACCGCGTTTGCTCGCTTCTTGTATCTTGCTCGTTTAGATGAGCGGATTTTAGCGCGTAACAATACCCGGGATAGTGCGAGAGGTGTTGATTTAGACACTACGCTCTCTTCAATCGCTTCTTCGTCGGGTGACTCTTTGAATAACTCTGATTTAAATTCATATTCTACCATGCGTCGTACTACGAACGATAATTTAAACATGTCATCTTTCTTGCCGAATCAGAGTTATCACCACTCAATCTCACAAAATGCACAAAATCTTCTGCAGCCCTCTCAACCGTCCGTTTCGCTACCTACCAATAGGGGTCTAATGTCAGAGGCTGAGCGTTCGGGAATGCTTTACCAAATTTCTGCACGAAATGAGGTTACAGTGTAAAGCATTATTGAGGAACAACGTCAATTTAGGCAAATGATGCTTTCTTTTGGCAGTCGTATTTCTGCCTTGGAAACCGCTCGTGCTAATGATTCTACTGCGTTTACCAATGAAATCAGCCAGCTTAAAGAACTGCGTAGGCGGGGCTCACCTACTGCAGAAGTCAAAGTTGGCGGACAAATACGCTCACCATTGATTCTATAGCTCGTAGCATATTGAAAGTTCTAAATTTACAAAATCTTTGCAACGATATTTTGAGCAATAGGCCAATCAAATTGAAAAGTGCTGCAAGCAACAGCAACGCACTTGCTGCAGCGACTGCTGCATCGTCGGATACCTCTGTTAGTCCTCGCAGATTCATTATTAAGTTCAAATCGGATCAAATCGCGCAGCATGTATTGCAAACCAGACGCAGGTTTGGAGAACTTAAATACTCTGATTTAGTTACTGCCGGCGATGATTGTCCCATCAGATATTTGAAATGCTTCCGCAGCATCTTAGTGAATTGCGCATTTTAGCCAAAGAAAGAGCCAATGCTAAGGGTTATAAACACACGTACTATTTAAATGGCTGCATTATGGTCAAGAAAACTGACAACTCTCACCCGATTGCCATATCCACGGAGTGCGATTTTGATCTAATAAATTGACACGAACTACTGCCATGTACTAAATTTCGAAAACCAATTATTAACAGCGTTAACAGTATTCGTTTAGCCCATGCCAATGTAAATTCCATTCGCGATCATTTCATTGATGTAAGCAATCTATTATATAATAAAAATATTGATATTTTTTTATCAGTTACTGAGACTTGGCTTACTCCTGATGTAACTGACTGCACTATTGCTATAAATGATTATCATAGTGTACGTAATGATAGAAAACTCAAGCAGACCAATAGCAAAAAATCTAGAGTGTACATCCAAGGTGAAGGAATCCTAATTTATTTAAGGACTAGAATTTTATCCAAAATACTTGCAAGTCTGTCAACAAACATATTGATGAGATCGAATATTTGATTTTGGAGGTCACCCTGGTGAGTGATCAGCGTATTCTATTGGCGGGTGTCTATAGACGTCCTAAAGGTCTTGTTTTAAATGAGTTTTTCTCCGTTTTGTACAAATTCTCTCATCTTTATACTAATATAGTAATTCTTGGGGATTTAAATTCAGACTTACTATGTCCTCCTAACGCCTCAAATTATTTTTATACCGCATCTTTGAAAAGCTTAATAAATGATTATGGTTTTTACACTGTCCCTTTTGGTGTTACTCATCATGCTACTTCCACTGGTACATGGCTTGATGTCATTCTTATTGACTCACCAGATAAACTCTCACATTTTGAAAAATCCACCGCACCATTCATTTGCAATCATGATTTCCTCATAATTGATTATAAAATATCAGCACCTCCCAAAGCAGCAAAAACTATCTGCTCTCGTGATTTTCGGAATTTTGATCCGAGCCTCCTCGAAGATTTGCTTAGAAAGATATGGGATTCAAACGCTTTAACAAATAGTAAATTTAAGGATACTAATATGCTTTTATCTCTACTACGAAATTCATCATTAGATTTCTTAGACAAAAATGCGCCATTCAAAACTAGGATAATTAAGAAGAACCCAACGCCATGGTTTAACAGGGCACTACGAAAAAGATGTATTGAGCGAGATAAATTGTATCGAATTGCTAAGCGCAGTGGTAACTCGCAATTACTAATATGGTACAAACTGACGCGCAAGCAATTAAAAAAGGATATAAAATTAACCAGAGAAAGTTTCTTTGCAGCGAAGTTGCGTGATTCAACCAACTACAATAATAGATGGGCTTTGCTTGCCAAACTTGATGTTACTGGACAGCGTCAAAATTCACCTTTGAGCACATTCTCAGCTGACACATTAAATAAATTTTATGCAACTGTTGCTTCAGCTCATCCTCTTTGTTCGGAGACTGAGTTATTATGCATACTTGACATTCCGCTAGAACCGAATGCTCCAACATTTGACATTCCAACATTTTCAAATTCTCAAGTGCTCCTTGCTGCAAATGCGGCTATATCGAAGGCTAAAGACCGAAGTCTCGATGATCTTTCGCTGCTCTAGTTTCGTAATAACCTTCCTGCTCTGTCAAAGATTCTTACTGACATTTTTAATACGTCAATCAGCATGGGAATATATCCTGACTTATGGAAAAAAGCCCTAGTTATACCGCTTAATAAGAAACCGAAATCCGACTCACCTTCTGACACCAGGCCAATTGCCAATCTTTCGCATTGCGACAAAGTATTTGACAAACTTGTCACTGAACAGTTAGTAGATTACCTTGAAACTAACAACATACTTAGCCCTTTTCAATCTGGATTTCGCAAGCATTATAGCACTCAGTCTGCCCTGCTTAAAATTACTGATGATATTCGACGTGGAATTGATGAAAAAAAGGTCATAATATTGATTTTCTTTGACTTCAGAAAAGCATTCGACACCGTCAAGCATACTACTCTCCTTCGAATTATGCGCAAGCTAAATTGCTCATCCAAATTTATTCGGTGGTTCCACTCATATCTCACGGGTAGGTCCCAGGCTATTATGGATTTGTGCGGGCTCTTGACGGATTTCACCACAGTCACTTCTGGCATCCTTCAGGGCTCAAATCCTGGCCCCATTGCGTTTATAATGTTGATAAATAGTTTAGTTAAATGCTTGCGATATTGCGGCGACACGTATGTTGTTTGCAGATGATGTTCAAATATACTAGCAATGCAAGATTGAAGACTTGAGGGTATGCATTAGCATGCTAAATGAGGATGCTCAGAACGTTGCAAACTGGGCTGCTAGTCATGATCTGTCGTTAAATCCGATAAAAACTGTTGCTATTATCGTTGCATCTGATCAAATGCATCGGTTTATTAACAAGGATGAGTTACCTCCTATTGTCTTAAATGGACAACAGAAAACTCGTTTGTTAACTCGATCAAAAACCTTGGACTTCTCCTTACTGAGAACCTATTATGAAATTTTCAGGTATCCAAAGTGGTCTCTAGGATACATGGTGATCTCAAGAGGCTAAGGTTTAGAGCATATTTTCTTTCGCACAACATTAAAAAGCAATTGGTAACCTCTCTTATGATTCCTCATTTCGACTATTGTTGTCTAGTATACTCCGACCTTCCTGACTATCTCAATCAGAAACTTCAGAGGCTCCAAAACCTTCTTATTCGCTTTATTTTCCACCTACGTAAAGACGCTAAACTCGAGCCATTTCGCAGAAGACTAAACTGGCTTTCGGTAGCAACACGGCGGAAATATTTTATGGCCGTCTCAACTTACAATATTCTAACCGAATCTAGGCCTGGATACTAATTGCCTCTTTTTCCGAATATATATGATAGTATCCGTAGATCACAGCGTCAAACCACTATCTCTGCCTCTTCGTCCTTCAACTTACCAACGCCAAATTCCACAGTCTACGAACTGCTTTATAGTTATCAGGCCATGAAGCTGTGGGACACCTTACCCTGCTCTTTGCGTCTTAAACCATCTTTGCCCGCTTTCAAAATTGCAATTTTTCAATATCTACTAAAGAAGGAAACTGGGATTAGCGAAAACTAAAGGCGTTACTTATACATGCGTAATAGAAACTATACCGATTGCTTATCATATCGTATCAAGCGTTGTACTTCACTGTTATATTTGCGAGTTTACTATAAGAATTTAACCATGACTGCATAAACAGGATTTAATAATCTCTGAACGAGCGAGCAAAATTCTACTCTTTTTGTTAAACATGCGTATTTGGTTACTTGTTATTTCACTACAATATGATTGCGCCATAATCATTGCTTTTTTGTATTTTTTTTATACATTGTTACTTGCGTTAAGTTAAGACTATTATATCTTATATTTCTTATTGTATTGCATATTGCGGCTTACGGTCCAAGTGATTTACCTACTCGGATCTAGTCGATAAATAAAATCTGTTGAAATTCAAAATTCTCTCTGTGTAAGTAGTCAGTCACGTTACACTTCGCTCCGTCAAGTACTCTGTCATTCTGCAGTTTTTGCCTTTGGGCTTTTTCTTGCAGGTATTCCTTGCGTGTTCAGTACCGCAAGTCATCTTTTCATCAACTATTTTTAGCTGTTCGGTAGCTTTCCAGGTACTTTTTCAAGGAGTTTTCACTTACCGGGTTTCAATGCAATTTTAGAAAAATTAGCGTCTGCTTATTTATGCAAGCTAGAGGTTGAGCAAGTTCAGGATGCTTGTTTACAGGCTGTCAATAGTGCGTGCGAAAAAATTGAAAATCTAAGTGTTAAATCTACTTAGTCAACAAGTGAAAAAATTGAGTGCGTATCGAGCGCGTTCGGCAATTTCTCTCTCGCAGCGAGTCAAGTACATGCACGACCATATGCTGCTATAGCTAACAATAGTACTTGCAACCCACGCGTCTCTCTTTCTAGCGGCCGATCTTTTCCTATTACTGCGAAAGAACGTATTATTATCGGGCCTCGCGAAAATTTTAAAGCGAACTTTACGTCGTCAGAAACTACCAAGTCTGTGTTGCAAAAGTCAGTGAATCCGGCTAATTTACGTTGGAAAGTTAAGCGCGATACTTATGGGCCGAATAGTACCATTGCGATCGAGCGTGAAGATCTAAATCCGGGCACTCTTTCTAACTGTTTAGCGTTCGCCAATGCAGGATTAGAGGTTAAGAATGGTCCGTGCATGAACCCGCGTGTCATCGTTCATGACATTCCGGTCGAACTCACGGCCGACGATATACGAAAATGTGTTATCGAGCAAAACCTACCAAACGCAATTGATGATTAGATTAAAATTGTTTATTTATAACCGTCGGTAATGAAAACATTCAGATCGTGTGTCATTGACATGTCACCCGTACACCGTGCTACACTCTTAACTCTTAAAAAGGTGAATATTATGTGGTATTCATGTCGAATCGGCGACCATATCTCTGTTCAGCAATTTTTTAACTGTTCTGGCTTTGGCCACGTCGCAAGTGCTTGCCAAAATAATGCATGTTGCAGTTCTTGCGTTGGTAAACATTTGACTAAAGAATGCACTAGTAAAGATAACGTGAAGTGTATAAATTGTACTAAGTTAGGTCTCCCTAACTGCGCCCACTTGGCAAGAGATAGTGCTAAATGGAAAATTTCGTTTATTAATTTTTATTTTATTAATAATTTTATTAATAATTATTATTCTCCTCAGAATCGGTCACGCAAATGCTCAGTCGTTCGAGATACATTTATCGAACATACTCTGTATTACTCGTGATAAGCAACTTCACGTCATGGCTATTAGTGAGCCTTGGCTTAAACCTAATCGACTCACGATTTATTTTGACAATGATCTTCCGTATTACATTCTTATCCGTGCGGGCAAATTAAATAAAGGCGCAAGCGACGTCGCTTTTCTTATTCACAAATCTTTAGAAAGCAAGTACAGGATAATTGACAAATTTGTGCAGGGTGACGTGTGCACTAGAAAACCTGAGTTCCTCTTTATCTCTCTTCATATTGACTCCGTTAAAATTCTCTGCGGAGTAGTCTACAAACCACCAACATGCGGATTCTGGCACTAGGTTGAGGAGGCTATTCTCAGTTGCAACAAACCTCATGATTTTTCAGTTTTAGTAGGCGATTTACTACGCAACTCACTCTACACCTGCGACCTAGAACCGTTTGTTTTCGCCCCCACTCATCATGATACCGCCTCTGAATCTACTATTGATTACATATGTGTTAGCGACGTATTGAAGGTACTTTTGTCTGAACAAATTTGCCAACCTAATATCTCAAAACACAATGTTCTTGTCGCCAACTTGTCTTTTCCAGTCTCGCGGTCCGTCCCGAAACCAATAACGTGCCGCTCTTTTGGTAATTTTGATAGAACGTCGTTCCTACATGACCTATCCAAGCCAAACTGGAATCAAATCACTGTGCTTTCAACCATTGATGATAAAGTTGAATTATTTACTCGGAATCTTATCGAGACTTATGACATTCATGCTCCCTTTCTTACGTTCACACCTAACCGTAAGGCTTCTCCATGGCTTACACCCGAGTTAATTGCTCTTAGAAAAGCGCGCAACAAAGTCTGGAGCTTCTAAGCGGACTAAACGACTGTCAGATCGGGCAAAATTTAATCGGTTTCAGAATAGAGTACGAACGGTTACAAGAAACGCCATCGCCAACTACTATAAAGTGAAATTCCTAAGCTCATCAAACATCAGAGAAATCTGGAGATGTATCGATGAGTTGGGTGTAACATCCAAATCCAGAGAGCCGATCACGTTACCAACCAGTGTAGACCTTAACAAACATTTTGCTGGCAACTGCCTTCCTGCTACTTTGTGCGACTTTTGCCCATCTGTTAGGATTAGCCCTGATGACTGATTTCACTTTAGTTATGTCGAACCAAGCGATATCATCGAGGCTATTCAATCCGCACTCTCCAATGCCTCTGGACCTGACAATATCCCTGTGACCTATATCAAGGAAGGTCTTTCTGTCCTATTACAGGTCTTACAGCACATATTCGACTTTTCGCTTCAATCTGGAACTTTTCCATCTTCTTGGAAAAGAGCTATTCTACGGCCTCTACCAAAATGTCACCTGCCCAATGAGATGAAACATCTAAGGCCTATCAGCATTTTGTGCGCGGTCTCTAAGCTCCTTGAATTTATTGTTCACAAACAGATATCTGCGTACGTAGATCATAACGATCTTCTCGACTCACACCAATCAGGCTTTCAGAAGCGGCATAGTACACATACAGCCCTATTAAAAGTGGTCGACAATATCCGCGAGGACATTGACGATGAACTCGTGGTACTTGCTGTTGGTTTAGATTTCACCCATGCCTTTGATCTAGTGAATATAAATTTATTGATTGAAAAGCTTGTCGCTTTGGGCTTCTCCGACTCGACATGCAAGTGGATTCGCTCTTTTCTTTCTGACCCATCGCAAATAGTAATTGGACCCTCTGGTGAGAAGTCTAAACCTATCTCGAGAAATGTCGACGTACCACAGGGGACTTTAAACGGACCACCTCTCTTTTCTTTATTCATCAATGATGCACCTTCAGTACTTCAGCTCTGTAAACACCATATTTATGCTGACGATTTTACCGTTATTCGCAGTGGTTCTTTTAAAAACTTGAACAAAATTGTCGACGAAGTGAACGCAGATTTACAAAATTTATTGAGCTGGGCACAAGAAAATGAATCCGACCGAATGAGACTTTATATAAAATGAAGAATTTTATGCCTACTTTGTAATTTGCGATTAGTTTGTAAGTGAAAATTATATTAGTATGTAAGAAATGGAAAAATGGTTTTATGCAAAATGTATTTAATTTTTATGTACGGCCGAGACGGCCGTTTAGTCAGAATGGCCGAGTTGTAGAATATTATTAGTTAATTTTGTACTCAACCTTGTTTTTCGGTAGGCACAAATTATCATCGTTGTTAATTTGAAGAAATGACGTTTTATTCACTGTTTCTTCTATTAGTTGCACACGGCCGCGTCCGTATACACTTTTCACAATTGCACAGTTTATGGATAGTCGGTCGTTAACGTTAAAATCAGTGGCACTTTGTACAGCGCAAAGCAGCATTTCCCAAATGTCTAGAACATCAATAGTATATTACGAATCTAGGGAGAGAAAGAGCTCGTGTAAATTCACACCCATTTTGTCATTTTGTCTCCCGAGGAGTGTATGCTATTTTTTTGTCTAGCGAGGCAGAAAATACAGCGTTCTTGATCCGGTGCCGGGCGAGAAAGAAATACTTTCGGCCCGCTAGGCAAAAATAGTATATTGTGCAACAAATACGGGAAGGAGACTATTCCACAAGTGGGAAGTTTGCAGCACGAGACGGAAGCGAGCGCACAAGCAGAAGGTGAATGCGTGTTAGCCGTAGTCGAGTGTGCAAACTTCACACGAGTGGAATAACTTCCCGCACGTGAGGGATTATGAGTTTCCCTCACAGAAAATAAGCACGAGAATGTAGCATTTTCAGGCATGTGTTAAGAAAAAATCTTTTTTGACACTGCGGGCGCAAAATTCGATTTTTTGCCTAGCGGGCCGAAAGTGCTACTTTCCCTCCCGGTGCCGAATCGGGAACGTTGTATTTTCGTACTCGCTAGGCAAAAAAATAGTATACGCTCCATACTTTACCTCCCTAGGTGCGTAATATACTATTTCCATGCCTGTGTTGCGGGCGCAAAATACTACATTTCCGCCCTAGGACGGAAAATTCACGCGACAGCATGCGTGAATTTTCCCCACCCTCGAGCGGGAATTATTATTTTTCGCCCGCAACACTGGTATGGAAAATTGAATTTTGCACCAGCAATTTCGAAAAATAGTATGTGCACCATGGGCCGGAATGTGCTATTTTGCGCCCTTGGTACACAATGTACTATAACAGGTCTAAAGGAAAGCCATAGCGGACCATGGGTAAACCTCTCAAAATTTATGGTTACTCCAATAAAGTCTGCTCGTTCGGCTCTTTGGCACATCTGTTCATGAAGACCACCGATGCAGTTCTCAAGCCAAGAATAAATATTGGCGTTTGCTGGTGGTTGGGAGATAGTTCCTTGAATGTCCCTTCCTTCATAACCAAATCCTCGATTGTCGAGTCGCTTCGCATTGAACGATGAAGCGAGGCTGTACTCCTTCACTATGCTGCAAAAGATCACCTGTAAGATTATTTGAACAGTTTTATTGATTGTAAACGTACTTAAATTTTTATAATATTACCTTCATCTTCAGCTGTGTCGGTGTTGGTGCTGCTGATGGTAGTCGAGGAAGATGAGTAGTAATCACTATCTTCTTGCTCTACAAATAAAGTAATTATTCGTGCATTTATTAAAACTTTTAACGTTCGTAAGAAGTATGTACTCGAAGGGTTAAAAACGTATCGATTTTGAATTATATACCTTGTAACGGGAGAGGTTTTGCCGTGATATTCTCACGAATTAGCATACCTAGGGCTCAGCAGCTCTTACTTTCGGGAGTGCTCCGAGAGCATCCCGACGACGACCTGCATCCCAAGCGCCGCGGACCCTTAAAAGGGGCTTCGCCGCCTCTCACTTTGGTGAGATGATGCATGTGCGTGCACAGCACTCGCTGTTACCCACTACTCCGACTGCTTCTAGCCAGGCTTGGCTGCTGAGTTTATAAGTACGATCGTCGCGATCTTACTCCTCGGCAAAGTGCAAGAATGGCGCCAAATAATAACATACACGGTGGATAAAATAACGAGATTTGAAAAACACGCGGCGTACGTACGCGTGTCGCACCCGCACGTCGCAAGGTTACCGCGACAACTTACGCGGTTACTCCCATGGAGACCTGAGTCTCCGCACCGAAGAAATGCAGGGCTTGGTGCATTCGCGTGGGTGCACCTACACAAGAAACTCGTGCGAGTTATCAAGGTGCTCGGCACCGCCATCACGTTGGCACGTATGAGAGAGAGAGAGAGAGAGAGAGAGAGAGAGAGAGAGAGAGAGAGTAAATTATTATGGTCGCTATTCGGTCGCTTGGCAAGCAGAAGGGCCCATGAACGCACTCGTGGGCTTTAGAAAAGTACATCAGAACACTTACAATTACTCGCGCGCAAACGTCGCAAGAAAATTCCACACAGGCCTCATGTTCAGCTGATAGTGGCAACCGCTTTTTCGCCCGCCTCACAGCTGAAGTTCTCTCCTTGGATCCTTTCGGCGCCTTCCACAGGGTGCCTCGTCTTCTCGACCTTCTCTCTCGTCTCCCCTCCACCTCAGCCGCTTTCTTCCGATCTTTTCTCACTCTTTGTCTTTACGTGCGCGCGCGTCAGCTCTATTTTGCGGTCAAGCACGCTCTCACGAATTCCCGTGCGCATCGATCTGTCCGGCGTCGATCCTACTCTTTTATTTCCCGCTCTCGTTATCGCCGTACCCTCTACCCCATGGCGCGCACGGAAATTACGCAAAAGAGTCGCTCGCGAACGACTCAGGCTCAAGGAAATGCGTGAGATTCCAGGGCGATACATGTTATATCTATATACAGTACAAATATTCTTACGTTAACAGGTCAATCAGTTAAGTTTATTTTTAAAGATATCAATATTTAATGCGAAAACGGAACTATTTTTAAATACATGCACATAAAAAGAAATCAGTAATTTTATTTTTTTGCATTAAAAAAATGATTACATCAAGTCAATACTGTGTATTTTTTATTGCAGTTAGTACAATTCTATTTTACATACATAAAAAAAGGAAATGTTATTTTTGTTAAATAACAAATTAATACGTGTCTCTTCCACGGGAACCTCTTGATTGATCATTATCTCTTCCTCGACCTCGATTATTGAAATTAGAGCGATTATTATCGTTCGAAGATCGAATAATTGCTCCATTACGGTTTGGACCATTTTTACCTAGATAATTTCCAAAATGTGAGTTGTAATTATTTGAGGTACCTGTAGATTGGGAAACAGGACTTTGGCCTCGGAAATTCGGATTTGAAAAATTTCTATCAAAATTAGGATTGGGAGGTCTAAAATTTGGCGGAGGCCCAGAAAAATTGTTGAAAGGATTTTGATTTGCAAATGAACCCATTTGCCGAAAATGTAGGTTATTCACAGGGTTTCTGAAATTTACAGAATTAAAGCTGGAGTTCACTTGAGGAGGTGGGGCAGAAGGGCGAAATGGAGGAACATTCCGATATAAATCTATTCCTGAAAGGGAACCTGCTTTCACAGAATGTTGAGAAGAGGTAGCATGAGACGATATCGAAGGTGGTAACATATTTGGATTGATATTTTGTACATTATGATGATTTGACGTATACGTCATATTATTTCCGGTAAAACAGCTTCCACCTAAGTTGCCATCTGATTTTCTTGAATTGATATTTTCCTCTTCCCATTGTAATCTCGTATTTGAATCTCTCTCAATAAAGGTATCTATGTCAGGGTATGAATTTTTTGCATGTCTAAAGTCATCACCAAAATTAATTCTGGATTCTACTTCTGCATGCATGTTACCCGGCGGCCTTCCTGGACCACTAGAGGTATTAAACTTGAAATCTTGCTCTCCTTGAATTACATTCCGAGAATCTAACGATCCACTTTTTTTAAAGTCGTCTTCATGAGAATCATTAAAGTTAATGGCTTTACATGCCATTTTGTCCGTGGAACCATATCTAAGATCAGTGTCGCTTGATTGCGAATCTTCTGTCAAAGCTGCGCTAAAAACGGGTTGATGAATTTTAGAAGTTCTATCATTTGTTCCACCATCATTCCATCCAATTAATTGGTCGAATTTTCTTTTACCTCCACGATTTAATGCTTTTAGCAATTCGGGGTTTTGAGCAAATTTTGAGCTAGCCAGCGGTGCTGGAAGTTCAATGTCAGGAACTTTTGAAAAATCAATTTCGTTATCATCATGTAAATAATCTTCAGTTTCTTCTAATTCCTCGGTAGCTATAACATCACGAAGTTCTTCGATTTCTCCCGATTGTACCAATTTGTTTATAGCCTCAGTTCCTTTAGAAATAGCTTCAGCTAATTTTGATCCAGCTAAAAAAACAAACAATAATTATATAAGAAAGTTTAAGAAAGGTTAATGTTTAAAATTTTTTTCATTGAGAAAGAAATAAATTCGAGAAATATTTTTCATAACATATTGTAAAAATGAATTTATGAAATATATATGTACAGATACCTAAATAACATATCTTTTTAAGAGCAGCTCTTGTCTCAGGCGTTTAAGGTACCTGTTTCTTTCTATCGAGGTAAAAGCAGGACTTTACTTTCCAAGAATGTTCGATGAGTAAGTTCGAATTTCCATCAGTTCTAAATTTTTGAAGACATTACAAAAAAATGTCTACCGAATTTTTCGGTGGTGGAATTGAACTTCTCAGCCGAAAAATTTCTACTGTTAAAAAATAAGCGTACCACCTCAAACTTAAATCTAGTTAATCTTTGAATTTTACAAGAATATATGATATCACGTTTAAGTAAGAAGGTACCCAAATTAGACAGAAGGCCTAAAATTGATTAAAAATAACTTTTATACTCTCAGTAACACACACATATATAGAAAGTATGAAAAAATGTATTTCAATCCACTTCAGGTATTAGTTTTAACTTAGAATGTCAGATTTCCCCCCAAAAAACTGTAAAAATACCAAATATTTGATTATCAGTCTGCGCAATGGGTTACGAAGGACATCTTCCAGATTTTACACATAAGTTCTTTGTATTCGAATAAAGTAATCTATGTTACAAAACATTCATAAAGATACTAGAACATATTATAAATTAAAATAAAAATAAAAAATAACTTAATTTAAGAGAATAACTTAAGAGAAAAACATTATTTCTTATACGGGAGTAAAACGGAACTGCCGCACGAACGTGAATGACGCCCGAGGCGAAGTTTCCATTTTCCCCCCTTGTAAGAAAATCTACTATTTTTCCCTGCGCGGATAAACAATTTTGTCAAACGTTTGAAATGCTCGATTTTCTACGCTACTTTCTAGCGCGAAATGAGGGCCATTTCATGCCCGAGTTGGGAAAATTTATTTACCTCCTTGCGGCAACGTTATTCTCGACCTAATCGTCTTCAAAATACATGAATTTTTTTGAACACACGGAAACGACAATTAGTGCCTATTAATATACTTTTAGAGTCACTGAAAACAAATCTTCCATCAGAATTTCAATGTTCAAAATGACGAAACCAAAATGGCGACCATTTTTTTCGTAAAATAAAGAGTACAATACCGCTATTTTAATTAAAGATATTGAAAAACTCGATAAAAAAAATTTTTCAGAATTTTCTAAGAGTCACCATATATATAAATATACGTTTGAAAATTTCAAATTGCAATAAAAAAAAATAAAACAAACACCTCGCTGAAAAAATTATATATTGTGTATATTATGCAAAACTACTCCCTTGAATTTTTTCAGAGTTTTTAAAGTGGTAGACACCCCTTCAAAAATAAAAATCACTTTTTTTTGTATTTTTTGCCATATTATGTGGTTAAGAGCTGCTAAAAAAATTTTGTTGACATTTATTTTATACAAAAAGACATTATAATTACTTCTCACTATATCATAAACAAGAAATACGGAACATCAAAGAACCTCGCACAAAATGAATGGAAAATGGGTCCCAATCGATTAAGGGGGTTATATACTGAAAAAGGTTCCAAAAATCAATTTTTTTTTATTTGATTTTTTGATTCTATACTTTCTCTAAAACGTAGAAAAAAATTTTTAGTCACAAATTAAAAAAATTTCAAAAGTTATGGCTTAAATTGTAATTTTCTAAAAATACTTAAATTTACGTTTGCTAAAG
>JAWWEO010019206.1:0-16234 GCA_035582975.1 Ormyrus labotus | reverse complement strand
CCTATTAAATAGCCACGGGACTTATCTATTAACTATTTTTCTGGCCATTTTCAATGCTGGAAATTCTACCAGGGTAAGTACAAATATTTCAAATGGCCGACATTCGTCAAGAATTTATCGCAGCTTAGAGGACATGAGCCTCGAAAGCCTTACCATAAATATCTTTGAAAAGCCTACGTAAAGCCACGCACGATTTCACAATAATAACAGTTGGTCATTTCACGTTGCGATTCTTGGCTTCTTCTGCAAATCATTCCGACTGTTTCCTTCTCTTAACAGCCTAGACGGGCTAACGTGAATCTCGTCCTAAAAGTTTCTGGGCCATTAGACGGACTCGCATTCCTGCTAGGTCGTGCACTTTTTCAACGGCGCGCCAAAAATCCTCTGCAAAAGGAAAACAATTAGCGCTGCCATCGGTATACTTACGTGCTTTTCGTTATCGAAGGCTTTTTCTTAATTGGCCGGATGGGAAGTTCATTTATCTCTGACACGATTGTTGGCGAGAGTCGAGGTTATAGAATTAGAAGCGAAATTCTAGGCGATAGTCGAACGGAGTAGTTGCGCACGTTTGGGAATGGAAATGAAGTTAGGTGGAAAGCAGAGCTGAACGCGCATCTGATCTCAGTCGGGTTTCGGAGTAACGGGGATATATTTCGTAATGGTAATTTTGACGACGATAACGAACTGACTTGATGTACTGGTCGCCTCTGAATTTATTAAAATTTAGCATAATACATTTGCATAATGCTGCTTTGATTAATCAAAAATTGTCAGAGTTAAAGATTTGCTTTATCAGATGGCAGTATTATTGTAATAATTAATACAGTACAAGATACTTTTGGAGCATGATTCTATATTATTGAGAATGTTAAAGTTAAAAAATTATACTCCATTTTTAAGTTCTACAAGTTAAAATGGAACGTACATGTACATAGAGCAAACAAGTCGGAATAAATTTCTGCTTGACTTCCTGTGTGCAACGAAACTTGCACTGCATGATTCGCTTTAATAATTAAATGTTTGTTGGGGGAGTAAGATGTAACTGAAACGGCTTTGTTCCTTCCACAATGACTTGCGATATTTACTGGAGCGAATTATTAAACTGTTAATTACTGTACGAGTGCATGTGATAATAGAGATTGTAATTAATTTGGATTCGGTTATTTTTTATTGAAAGGTTTTTCATAATTTACTATTGATTTGCATTTTTTACTGAGAAGTTTTCTTATAAAACAATTTTTATTCTTTTTCACAAATATACAATTTAAGTGTAATTATTAATTTATATATTCGTGTAATATTTATATTTGGTACACGTCTATAAATTTTCAGTTGTATACACCTGTACTAATTTCTGCACCGTCTAGATAAACTTGAAAGCTTGTTTAATGATCATTCAAAATAGTATTTGAAAAATATCTTTTTAAGCATCAAACTTGAATTGAACATTTAGAAAAGATAGGCAACAATTATCCAGACGCCCTCCTTGCTTTTACAGGCGCTTAATTCGAGGACTTTATTGCACTGCCAATCGAGCTTAATGCACTCTCGCCTTGTCTACCCCATAGCAGGCCTGACAACTCGAATCAAGACCTCGCGAAAGCACAGCCGCCACGCGAACAACAGCGGCCCGAAACACGTGTGATCGCAAGATATCTCTGGGGCGATAGGCCGCTCTTGCACGCACCAGCAGATTGCGTGAGGCACGTAAAACTGACCCAGTTTCGCGAAGTGCATCCGGCTGCCGGCGTCGGCGTCTTTCCCCGAGCCGAGGGGCGCCTAATAATTCAGAGCGAGCCGGGGGGGGGGGGGAGAGGGAGAACGAGATCTACTGCGGCCGCGAAATCGGTTTTGCTCCGCTCGGTTGACTCCATTCAAGGTCGGCCCAGCCAGTCCCCCGAGCTTTTATAATGCGAGCCTCGAAAATCAATGAGTTTGCATCCGGCACCAGTGCACACCTCTCTCGCTTCCTCTCCTCGTTGTGTTTTCCCTCGGGCGGTTCTTTGTTTAAGCACGGCGACGATCGGTTAAAAGTCAATAGCATCGGAAGTCAGCGCTTTTGCGTATAATTGAGCTTTTCCTCAAAATTAACAATCTTAACGGGCCCGATTTTTTAATGCTCTGCGCGTTTCAGTTTTTTTATAATGAGTCTTTATTGAAAAGCTGCTTAAGTAATAATCGCTAATGCTTGAAATTATGAAAAGTAAGAAAGTAGAAAACTGTATTTAGACTTGAAATAATTAATACAACATTTTCTTAAGTAACAGATAACAAGGGCAAAGAGAAAAAAAACTGCAGAATTAAGACTTATTCTTTTCAAGGACTTGACACGTAACCATTGTTGTACTATAAGGTCAATGTACAATTACAGGAAACTAGTGTTCACTCGTTTCTTAGTTTACGAAACAACTTTCAAACTTTTCTCATTTCTGCAAAACTGCATTCCAGACCCTCTCCCATTTCGTTAAAATAACGTGTTACAAATTTCATAAATACAGTAATAAAACGTCAACAAATAATTCACACGATAAGGCAGAAAATAAATAATCAGAGAAAAAATAAACTCTCGCCATTTTTCACATCTAATAAAAGTATTAAAACGATCTCACTCGAAGCATGAAATCGTACCTGCGATGTAGATAGGTTTCACTGCCCCTATAAACCGACGCGTGCAAACGCGTATTCTTATACTCGGCCAGGCTCCGCATGCAAGCGCGCAGATTCGTTTATGAGCGCGCGCACACACACTCGTCGACGGACGGGAAAATGTGTCAATTAAGGCCTGCGACAAATGAAGATTTATGTACTTTTGGAACAGTAACGCCGGCGGGCATTCGTTAGCTCAGGCTCGAAAAGCGTTCTCGTGTACGCGCGGAGTTATAGGCGGTTCTTGCCTCTTTTTTTCTCTCTCTCTCCAATTTTCATAACTTTTCCATCGATCGTGAATATTCCTTGTGTAATCAGTGGATTTTTTTTTTATTACCCGCTATTATGTAGCAATAAAGTCTCGTTACGAACAAAGGAATAATGCATTATTTTAATTTATGCCGAGAGGTTAAAAGGGGGGATAAAAACTGATGATTAATCCTTAATGGTATAGGAAGGTTCAACCGGAGATTCCATTCAAAAGTAAATTTCATTTCATGTAGCATTCGAGAAAAAATTCTCATTTTATACCTCTGTCCTAGCAATCTAATTACAATACGTATGTAATTAAGTTTTCGCCATTTTATTCATATATTTACGTTTCAGTGCCATAATATGCAAAACTGTGTGGCTTAGAAGTAAATTTTAAAGACAGTAACATAATTTATGGGAATGCACGAAATCTTTGGCACGAAGAAAGAATCTGAATAGATAAATGAATAACTGAAAAATATTTTTCATTGAAACGAGTCAGAAAATGGTGCCTATAAATTATCAGCTATCATCGCGGAAGATATACTGCCAATTCGATTCATATTATTTGTACATTTTTTCCAATATAAATCTATTAAACTGTGCTTTTGCAAACAATAGCGACGTAACTCATATTTTATGGCAAACTTTAAGGATGAAATTACTGCCTTAGAAAGATTAAAAACTAACTGAATATATATTATTTTTCTGGCGCTCTTGAAATTATCAAGTGGAAAAAATAATATAAAAAATATCCTTCAGCTTTCTTTGAACATGACTCACTTTAAACTGCAGCTCGTATTAGTACTAACGCCATAGGTGCGAGTAACTGTTATTTCAAGGGCGATTCTAAAATTCTAAAAAAAAGTTTAACCGTTCAGGTAAAATCAGTATATAATTTAGAAGGTAATCAGGCTTAAGGGTAGTAATAAAGCGATTCTTAATGTACCTGCAAGCAATCATTCGTTGATCTTTTTCCTTTTTATGCTTATGCAGATCAGATGCCCTTTGTTGTAGCGATATCACAGTTCTTTAGGTTCATAATTTTCCAACGTTTGAATGGACTTCCGAAATGAGACGCCGTTTGAACATGTAATGATTCTTATTCGCGTGTAGTGTTAATGGAGTTTTACACGAAACAATTAAATGAAATTATACATGACTATAATGATTGTTAACATGAATGTATAACGAATGCATTAGTTTGTCAGTTCGTAATAGGCAATAGCCGTTTTCCAATTCAAAATTTGTTTATGTAGATCTATCATATTTGTATTTGTCAATAGTTTCTATTATACGTGCTTATTCGAACTAATAAATTTGCAACCATTTAGATATTACGCGTTCTATTATGGCTAAAGTAATTTTAACTTCTAATTATATATGTTTCTAATTAGTAGAACAAAGTCAACTGGTAAGTTCGAAGTTCTAACCTATTATTTGTACTTCTCATCTTGTTTGACTAATAAAACTAAATACTCGGAATATACGTATAAATTGTAAATTTAGTAATATATTTTTTTAACTTTAAAATAATAACAGAACAATCAAAATCTGAATGCCAACCCATTTGTAAAACCGCATGCGAGTGCAATAGTTGTTGGAACGGTAACACACTTAAAACTTCTCATCGAAATTGCTCGGCAACAAATTCTTCCTCCTCGCCTTACAACATTCGAGCCGAAACAAAAGGCAGCCGAATGAAATTAGGCATAATAGGCAAAGCTCTCGGGATCAATATCGAGCCTTTCTCCGGGAGCTTGCGGCCCGCAAAGGCGAAACGTTTTCCGAGCGCGCGTCGCACAAAGGAGCAGCGAAAAAAAAGGGAAAAAAAAAGATCGGCGTTCGATCCCAAAAATAGAGTGCATTTTTGAAGCGAAAGTTCCCTTTGCTCTCGATCAATTACGTCTCGACAATGCAGCCGGAGAAAGGCGGCGGCCGCGGCAGCTTCTCATTTGTATTTTCCGCGCTCGTGCCGTCGGCGGAGGCGGGCGATCGATCGAAGGTATGTGTGGCGCTCGCGGCAGCGAATGTCAAGGTCGGCCTGCTCCGCTCTCCTATAGTCCAAATCATTGATCGCTCGGAAATATTTCGATATCCCAGGCAGCCTCACTCTCTCTCTCTCTCTCTCTCCCCCACTTTATTCTTATCCGCGCGCTTCCGGTCCGTTCTCTCTCTCCCATGGAGTATCCGCAATCTCGGCTTCTCCCCCGGACAAATGACAATTGGCTCCCTCGCTACCGGAGGAAGCAATCTGCTCTCGCCTACGCGAGAAAGAAATGGCTGGCGAAGGAACACGGCGCGCGAAATTTCTTTCGGGAAAAACTGGCCCCGGGAACGGTTCGCGCTTCTCGTGGTGGTGGCCGGAGCCTGGCGGGCGCAGACGGTGAGGTAGGGGTGTCAAGGCCGGAGTTAATTGCGCAAGACTTCCGTCATTCGCGCGAGCCAACCGCCGGGCTTCGAGCGCTGCTGGCGGTGCGCGCGCGAACGCGAGGTCGGCTAGAATCCACTTTTACAAATGACATTACTATTTTGTTTTTCTTTTTTCCTCTGCTTCTGCCCGTTGAGCGTCGCTCTTTAACCCTTTCATGTATGACTTCGGATTTATGACTCCGCGCCCTGTATTATAGCGCCGCGGAGAACTGGCTGGGAGTCAGCGAAAAGCTTCGGGGATCGTCAACGATTTTTGCCAATTGTTCCTTCGGCAACGAATTTTAGAGAATTTACTTAATTGCGGGAACCTTACTTTATTAAAGGATCGTAAAAATGTGATTCTAACGTTGAAGGTAGATTCGTTAAATATTATAATTATTGCATTTGTAAAGAAATCGACTTGTCGAGAAACAAGGTTACGAAGTTCTCGTTTCTTTGACGGTACTCTTTTAAAGAAATACATCAAAGGATCAAGATTGTATTTGTCGCCACTAGTAATTTTGAAAATGATGCGAGAGGGATGTTTATAAATAGAAAGTATTTATAAGCAGGAAGATATCTATAGAATATGTAGTTATAATAAAAATATCGATTTTGTATTAAGCACAGCCGTGTAAATAGTACAGAGTTGTATTCTAAGCAGAAAAGATTCGAATTGAATAAATCATTCTATTTATATCTCGGAAGCTCTTAACACTTGCAATTAAATTATTGCTAAATGATTTTTAATGTTGTTGTGAAAGTATGCTCAGACACTTCTTAATTTTAATGAAGACTTCATTTTACTAATGTATATTATACGGAAGAAACACTCCGTTCTTCAGAACTTTTAGATTTTAGATAGATTTATTTATTTTTTTTTTAAATATGGACAACTTTTGATTAACTTAAGGATTAAACAAACAATTCTTACATAGTTCTCCATTAGTCATTAGTCGATGATCTTAACAGATTCTATCGCAGAACGAGTTGCATTAAACAAACGAAAATGGATCCCGTGACAGCGACGAACTGCGACGAAATCAAGTAGAAAAGTCCGATTTCGATCAGCCAGAGATAGTCACTGATCGCTCCTGGAGGCATCCCTCAAGTTCGACTCCTACGAAGCATCAGTGAACTCCGATTCCTCAATATTATAAATTTATCAGAGCCGTCGAGGCATGCCGGTGGAGAAAGAGCTCGGGTCTAGAATGCCGAAATTCCGATTGCGCGTTCCCGGAGCGGCGAGCGGGTACGGAAATGGAACTTCCGGCCCTTCCGCGCCAGTAGTAGTGCGAAGGCTAGCGGCGGTGGCACGTCGGTGCCTCCACACCCCCCACCCCCTCCCCCTCCGTTCCCCTCGTCCGCGAACTTGGACATTCTCGCCCTTCACCTCCCCCGCCGTGCTCCCCAAAGGGTGAATTCCCTGTGGTCGCGGTAGGCCTAAACAAATTCGTGATTTATGGACGAACTTGCTCTCGAGGCTGACCCGCGTGTTGCCGTTTTCCGTTTTTCTTTTCCCTTTATCCGCGTCTCTCTCTCTCTCTCTCTCTCTCTCTTTCTCTCTCTCTCTCGATATCGATTTATTATGTAAGCTCGCGAAGCTGATAGAGTCGGGGGAAAAGTTTTTTTCCGATGAAATGTTGCTCAGAATGAAAATGTCCATTTGTTCGTCAAAGTAACGTGGGGACTGTACATACATCGAGAAAAGGAGGAGTTTCATATGAGTCCGCGTCTCATATGAAACTGACCTTGCTCTCTAAAAATTGTGCAAACGCTTACAAATGCACAAAAAAAAAATATTATCTGTAATTTAGAGTATTTAAATTCTTTACTTTCAACCAAAAATTTATATGCGGAAATGCGGGGAAAAAGATTTATAAGGCTTTAAACTTTCAAAAATAACATGGACAATAGTCTGAGATCAGTTGGCTATTAACCCATGGACATCATCCTTTCATATCTAGATAAATATATTCGAATTGATACATTTCTGTTTATGAAATACAAGGTGGTGATTTTGTTAGGTATCGATAATAGGTATCGATATAGTCATAATTTTCTATTTTTATTAAATAATAAAAATTGAGATTACGAAGCCTATAGAAGGGAATGTTTAGTCCCTATTTTACAATAGCAGAATATTGTAATTATTAATGGTTCTTTAAAAAAAATCGTCCACGTGCGATGACCATATGCATGGTTTATATAATATACATATAATAAACATATAATAATAAACCATAGATATATACGTCATACAAGGTGCACTTGTTAATATTTGCAATAATAATAAAAGCCAAATTCCATGTCTTTTTTTGTTTAAATTATACATTACCTTTATATTATAACTATAACCTTTGATGAAAAATTAATTATAATTGATGTACGCGTGTGAAATATAATTAACCTAATACAAGATCGGTTATGGATACTACATTTTTTTTAACAATATAAAAAAACTGGAGAATGACTTTTATTCATAAAAATGTTTGCAAACCGAAAAATCAAAATGGTAATGGAAATCGAAACAAACATCGAAAATGTAAATTGTCATACAATATTTATTCAACGCCAATCACGAAGCGAATATAAAATGCCAAAATTAAAAGCTCGCGAATTTGTTATAAAGGAATTTAAATATAAATTACACAATAATTCATTTAAAATAATTTTTATGATACACGGCTTGTCACGCGGCGTCAAAAACAAGAATAAAATATCCGCTCAATAATCCAGATGATTACAACAAAGCCTCTAGTGAAACGTCATTAATCTCCATTTGTTCATTCCCCATTCCAGATAAAGAGCCGTTTGCAAGCTACGCATCGAAAAGTAAAGCCAACGCAGCTTATCAATCCGACCCGCACAACAGCATAACCGTTATACCGTACTCCATGTACGGTACTGAATCTGATATTATAATTTCGCATCGATTGAATTAGGCACATACCGGTGCGGCGCGCTCCGTGCGCTGCTTATCGATGTGCTTGCGCGCGCGTTGTACCTGCGGCGCACACCGCCAGCTCCGTCTGCATGTGCGTGTGTGTGTGTGTATGTATGTGTGTAAACGCCGAAAGCTCGGAACGAAACTCGAGGCATACCTACGCAGCGCCTCGTAATTAGAGCGATTCCTCGGGCTTCCGTGGCAGACTGAACTCTGGAGGCAGCAAGCCCCCGTAAATAAAGCAAGCGCCCGCAAGTCCGGGATAACGATCTCACTCTATTCGGAATAGGCCAGCATGTGGAGTTCGCTTATACTGGTTCACCCCGAGTTGTGTTACGCGTCGTTACTCCTTGCTACGTATGAACATTCGCGAATCGCGTATACATTTAACGATGATGGCTTCAATCTATTTTTTAGTGTGAGATTTTAGGGCTTGAATAAATAACGATTCTACTTTTATACTGCTATTTACAAGATTTCGTAGTTTTTTAAACCTTCGATCCTGTGGTTTCATTTTTGCTTGGAGTGTCAAACTTTTGTTTTTATTGATAAAATTTTAACTTAATTTCTGCTTAAATTTGGAGTTTTATTCTGACATAATCTGAATGTATATCTGAATTTCATTTAGCACAATGCATGGAAAAAAAAGCGCTGATGCAATTTTGATTGTTTTTCAAATATTTTCTGCAAATCTTATCAATTTTACATTATGCTTGTTTATTTGATTAGAATTGTATTCAAAACTTAAATGTGGTATTAAGATTAAGATACTGGTACATGCGGGCATATGATACGAGTTTCCTTGAACAATTAACTAATTTCGTTTTTGAATATTATTTACACATACTATCACTACTTTTGCATATACAAACACTATACTATTACTCTTGATCTCGACAAGCTACGTAATTATGTACATATTTTTTCAAATTATTTGTCTAGTATAAATTTTTTAAACACACAAATGACTTTCAAAGTTGACATGAATAATAGTTGATTCACAAAAAAATATAAACGTTAAAAAATGAAACATATAATAATTAGCAGAAAATTGTATTTCCATTCTCGAATTCCTGAATACAATCAATAACTTCTTCATTTGAAGCTTCAATAAAATCCATTAACTATTAGGTACATAAAACATATAAGGTAAACTATTCAAAGTGATTTAATACTCAATTCGTAAAATCCCCAAGAATCCTTGACAACCTTGCACGGCCCGATTGAAATCGTTAACAATACGGCCGCGATTATGTAACTAAAAACCTTCTTAAAATAGCGAATCTTCGGTCGAGAGGGGAGGAGGAAGATTGAACGAATTCGGTGACGCTCGACGACGAGCGCAGCTGGAACTCCGATCGTTCCAGGCGATTGAAATCACGCGAAACCTCGCTTAAGACGAGCTCGCGCAAGCACTGGGATTCCGGAACGCCACTTTCCACTTTCTGCCTCTCAAAGGCAGAATCTCTTATTGAAGAAGCCGCCTTATTCCTCCTTGTTTACGCGGAAAGACTTTATCGCGACCTTTAGGGCGCACGAGCTGCGGTAAAAGTGTTTTCAATCGAAATGATCGGGGGTTTCCTTTTTTTCCGCATGACAGCTGCTGCTGAAACTCCATCTTTCAAATTATCTGTAATCGTTCGGCTCTATTTTATTCTGTTCTGTGGGTAAAAAAGTTTTTCTCATTTTTATTGTTAGACCATTCAAATATGAAGTTGAATAGTGCATTTTACTTTTATGTTTAGTATTGAAGTGTAGTTTTCGATGAACGTATATTGTTTGTAATGTTAAGTAATGAAGGTGATGGCACGTCATTGCAAAATGAATTTTTTACCACACTTTCATGAAACCTTAATTATACTGGTTAATGCTTATTGAGTCATTTGAATAAATATGTTTAAATAGTTGTCTTGAAAAAGATTAATTTATTTTTAAATTATTTATGACGAAACCTCAGTTTACGTAACATCTCCGTTGATGACGAAGTAAAGGGAGTAAACTTAATCACGATAGACGTTTAAGATGCGAGGTACGATCATAGTGAGATTATGAGGAACAACTGGGTTGACCAATATAAGCGATCGTTTACTTTAAATTTGTTGCCGGGATCAGAATCGGATTACACTGCGAGGTTTATTGTGGGCCGCAGAATTCAAGATTGTGAAATACGATCGTCCCTGTTAGCTTGTAAATAAACTATAATAGTTTTATCCAAAATTTAACGAATTTTTAAAAAATTGTATTATTTTTTGAAGTTACTTAAGAATAATTTTATGATATTGAAACTTGATAAAACAATTTCATAATTAATTAGACGGTACTAAATAAATTAAAGCACAAACAATTATTAACCTTTAGAGGACGGGGATTAGGGGCGCGTTATCAGCCTAAAAAATGTATAAAAAGGTATCTTATATCATGGACTGATTATGGGTAAAGTGTCAATCACGGGTTGCGCCAATATATTGGCTTTTCCATCCTCTAAAGGTTAAAAACTTAATATTGCAATAGAGTAATAATAATAAAAATGATTTATTTTTTGCACTTGTTTCAGTTTATAGGGTTATAGATGAATTAGGTGGTTACATTAGACCGAAAAATGAGGGACCGTCTGACTTAACGCCTTTAATCTCTTCACTTTTAAAAATTTCTGGAACTCCACTCTTTGATCTGTACGTAGATGTGGACCTTTATGATCATACGAAAACGGCTGCTTTTTTGGATTTACCGAAGAAGTACCAATCAGACCTGTTCATAAATGACATTCCGGTAAGTAGTTATATTATTAATTGATTAAAGTAATAATTTATAAATGAGATTTAGCCTATTAAAAGAACTTGAATATTAAAATAAAGGGCTGATTATTTATTCACGTTATAATTTGCAACACACCTTCAAAAACTCAAATAATTTTTAATTTTATACTTATAGGTAAGTTCGTTCTTTTATAAACGAAGTGTCTATTTTGAATAAAATTGAACGTATATTATAATAACTTTAAAACTTATGTGATATTATTTTGAAGCTAGTTATTAATATATATAATCCATAACTATTATTTCAATTTAAAAAAATTTAATTAAACTGTTTTGAAAGTAAAAAGTTTCGTCAATGTCGGATGTATTCTTAACAGTTGGAAAAATAATGACGTCCGTAAAAGGTTAAGTACTGATTAGCCACGCTCATTAAACTGTAATTATCTTTGCGAATATTCGATTCTAATTAGAGAGGAAGAGCGAAACATCCTCGTTTTGTCGTCAGCATTGAATAGTACCTTCTGAAAAGTTAATTCGAGTGAAAAAAGTTCATTCCAACACTTTCATATAAATTAAAAACACTTACAAGAAGAGTGTATGACATTTGGGTAATGAATTTTCCTGTAACTTCGGGATATGTTTTCTAATGTTAAAATATGAAAGAAGCCGAACATCTAAGAAAAATCGTTTTTTGTTTAATTACGTATAACTTCTCAACTGTTAACGATACAATATTCTAACTCTCGGCATTTGAAAGGTGAGATCAAATCCTATCAATTAAAAAAAAGACATCCAAAAATCTTTATTTGTTCAAAATTTAGAGTCAAACTAATAATGACCCTTAAAATAACATAAAAAATTTACTCGCGTAATGTTAGCATAATTTTATTGTAAATTTTTATTTAGTTATAACTTTTGAGCAAATAAAGATTTTTGGATTTTCTTTTTAATCGATAGGATTTTTTGATCTCACCTTTCAAATGCGGGGAGTTAAAATACTGTACTGATAATAGTAGGGAAGTTATAAGTGATTAAACAAAAATCGATTTTTCTTAGATTTTCGTTAAAAGAGCACATAACTTTTGAAAAATTGAGCGTTAGGCCGAACGGTCGCGGCTCCTTTTATATTTTAACATTAGAAAACATATCCCAAAGTTACAGGAAAATCCATTACCCAAATGTCGTACACTCTCCTTGTTAGTGTCTCCTTGTTGTGAAAATTATAAAAAAAACTCTGAAAACTAATTAATATTGCTTAAAAAGTTGGGATAAGTTTTTATTTCTCTGACCAATATAAAAATATACTAAAAACTTGCTTTAAACTCTTAAACGTAACTCTATTTCAACTCCTAATTATTCAGTAAACAATTATTTTTAAAAAATTCTTATTGAATAAAACTTTTATAAAAAAAAATTATATACAAAAAACAAGAATGAAAGACAAAAAAATTTTTCCCAATAAATTTAAATAAAACAGTCGGTTCTTTCATAAAAGTAAAAAAAGGATGAAAGTAGAACAAAAATTCATTCATCGATTTCGTTAAAACTTTTGGCCGACCTCTGGGTCCTGTAAGCTAACTTCTATGCAAAATTCTACGTGGAGAGCTTAAACGATTTTCCAGTTACAATATAGGCCACAGTCTATAAAATCTACAAATGTGTTTATATATTGCAATCTTAATTAAACGTTTAAAATGGTTCAATTTCTACGAGGGAAAAAATATTCTTATTTTAAATTATTATTTGGCTACGTAAATGCTTCCTATAATAATTCTAAATATTCAAAATTTTTTGAGCTAATACTTCGATGAAATTATTCATATTTAAAAAATTATTTTTCGAGTTCACTGTCGTTTAGTCTTCGGACTGTAGAAATTTAAAATAGTATGTTTAAAAAAAATAATCATGTACTTGTATAAATCAAATTAATTTAGGTATAAAGAAGTTGGAAGAAGAAACCATTTTTCCCACATGCACAAACTATTTTCTGCACTTTCGTTACTCCAGCGTAATGACCAAAAGTACATTATTCACTCTCACAAGAGCCGTTCGCAGAAGAAAGCTCAACATTAGTCGTAGCTTCCGCGTTCTTTCCTGTAGCGATTCCACGCGAGCTTGGTCCGTTTCGGTTTTGGGAGCAAAAGCGAACGTAGTAAAGAAAAGCTACTCATTGCTCGCGCATCGCACGGAATTGAAAGTCATGCGCGCCAATCACCGACTCCCATATCCTCCTCCCATTTTGAAGAAACTACCACTGGCTCTTGCAGTCATTACGCGGAAATGCCTCCAAACTCCGATCGAACGGTATTTTCTACTTGCGAGCGTCCCGGAATTTCGGTTGATCAAATCGTTCGCTTGGCTGTCGACATGAGATTCTTACTTTTACTGGTGGTTTTCTTTTTACAAAATCAACTTTTTTCTATCTTGGTTAAAAATTGGATTCTCGGCTTTGTCAGAGATAATATTTTTTGGATTTTTGCCAAAAACAGGAAAGACGATAAATGTTATTTATTGCAGAAAGTTGTAAAAATAAAAGTTATGGAATCTCTATCTTTTTTTGCTTGAAAATTTTACTTGGTGTTTTCGTGTAAGCAAATACATTTTTTTTTATAAATTAAAATAATAAGATAACAAATGATTTTAGTATAATTATATTGGAAGTTTTGTGATTAACATAAGGCAACGCAACTATTCAGATTTTTATAAGAAATTGGAAAATAGAAATTCTTTAGTCTGTTTTCATAACTTCTTTTACGTTCTCTCCTTTCAATAGACCAAATTTAAAATTCTTTTTTTATCAGAGAAACTTACACGAAAAGTAAAAGAAAAAAGTGCCAAGGATGTAAAGCAAACAAACTGAAT
The DNA here is from genome assembly GCA_035582975.1 of Ormyrus labotus. Lineage (NCBI taxonomy): Eukaryota > Metazoa > Arthropoda > Insecta > Hymenoptera > Ormyridae > Ormyrus > Ormyrus labotus. The sequence continues at coordinate 2,359 of JAWWEO010019206.1, read as the reverse complement.
GGAGAATTGATTTATTATGACATTGAATACTGATTGAGAAGAAAGGGTTGTCAGACATGCGATCTGATGTTTCCGTTGGTTTACGAAAATAGTCTTTCTTATATTTTTATTTATGTGCCACTCATTATGTAATCAAATGATAGCAAAATAACGAGGCTAATAGCTTGTATTTAAAATGAATAATGATTCGAAAATCTATTTGGTCTTGTGCTAATATAATATTTATTTAATATTAGGTACAAATAGTTGCTTACAGATATTTCATTCAAAATAAATCGTAAATTATGTCTAAATAGACAAGTGAATTGAATTGAATTTGTATAATAAAAAGGCGTCTGATTTAAATATACATAGCGAATACTGTACAAATCCTTTAAGGCTTAAGATAGAAGGCTTATCTTATCTTATCTTAGCAATGTGAAAATCAATTCTTTAGCAGTGCAGTAAAATTCAATTCAATTTACTTTAGTTCTATCAATTTAAAGAGACTTTGCTTCTCGCCAAAAAGAAATGCAAATAAAACTTGTTTCCCCAAAAGAAATTTTAATTAAAAAAATTATCTTATGTGTTAATTTCAACAATTGAAGTGAAGTTCTGATAATGTTGATTCAACTGACAGCTTACAGATTTATACCTTAATAAATTCAAAAAAATTCTAATGCTCTCAGCTGTCTAAAAATATTTTATTGATAAAAATTCATATCGAATATAATCACATTGTGAACAATGATACTCGAACAATTAAGCCAAGTTCATTTATACAATTGTACGTAGCGTCTCTACTAAAAAGATCAATTATCAATAGTTTCCTGTTCCGACCAGGCTTTCCACATTTAAGCTAAAAGAAATTGAGAATCGCACTCGTCTAGCTGTCCTGCTCTTCGTTAAGCAATTAATTTCATATAATTAATTGCTTTTTAAATCTAAGATATTTCTTATCAGTTTAAATCTAAGATATTTCGTATCAAAAAAACATCTTTTAAATCGATAGTGCTCATAAAAGAGTCAGATATTTATTTAATGCAGTTTGTCAATTTTCTAATTTAAAATGATTAGCATACAATTATTTAAATTTTTTAAATTCAAATTAAAGGGGTTGATCCTTTTAAAGAAGATAAAATTATGAATTATCTGTTCAATTGTTTCCAGTAGTCAGTACAACCAGTTATAATACTTATAGGTTACGTACGCTTCTTCTATTGGAATAATTACGCATGGAATTGTCTCGATCTTTCCTTCGATTCATAGTCTCCATTGTCCTTCCATTGAACTTTTATTGTTGATGCCAATGATTTGAACCAGTTCTACGGCGTGGCTTTATAAGTTCTTGGATCGATTATCAAACTTTCCATGGCATTTAATTCCTTCTTCGCTTTTGTGACAAGTTCTTGCGCTTTTAATCAAGGTTTTTTCCAAGCAACAATTCATCAGGCATAACGTCCTTGTAATTTCTAGTGAGAATATACAACAGCAGAATTTGACAAAACTTCTGTTGAAGAAGACCAGAATACATGTTATTCTAGGGCAGATTGTTGGGTAGAATCGGGGCATCGAACCTACTCTACACGCCTTTGTCTTTTCATATATATAGATATATAAAACAAAGGCGTGTAGAGTATGTTCGGTGTCAGAATCGGTTGGAAAAGATGGCTAATTTATCAAAATCTGATATACATTTGGCCAAATTCTGCTATATCTTTCTACTAGAATCTTTCTACCATCGTTCTGCTTTGATTGAATTCGCTTGTAATAATGTTTCTAATGTTTCTTTCCATACTGCTATTATCGTTATCCTACTCAGAAGAAAAAACAATTTTCAAGACATGTGCTCTATCTGACACAAAGAAATGAATGAAATGCGAGCGGCAGCATAGAACGCGATTTTCAATTTCTTTTACCTTTAAATGTGTGGTCAATCTGGTTGGGAAAAGGTTAGCACAAATTGATCTTAACCTTAAAAGGGCCAGGATTTGAGAGGTCAGTATCTCCATAGAAATGAGGGAAAAAGTCCCCCGCTTTTGATCAAACTATTAGCAAATGTCGGCGAGTCATTGGTATGACGCCTCAAGGCGTCATCCCGGCCCTGCATGATGTAAGGCCACGTTAACATTTTTAAAATGCTCTAAAAATTAATTCTCAACTTAGGAGTATGTCTCTCAGCATTCTTTGGGTCTAGGAGGATAAGAAATAGTTTATTCCTTCATAAATTTCAAAATCTAGCCCTAAGAGGCGTGAACTATGTAGTACCAGGCAACATAGGGTGGTTCTAGGACGTTTTGTCAAAACCGTTTGATCGAAGGAATTTTGGTCGACGGACGTTTGGTCGAAAATTTTTTGATCGAAAGGACTTTTGGTCGAA
>JAWWEO010019205.1:0-16238 GCA_035582975.1 Ormyrus labotus | reverse complement strand
GTTCGGGGGCCGTTGGGTGGGGGGCTCGAGCCGCCGTGAGGGCTTTTAGGCAGAGAGAGCGAGCCGGCAAGCTCTCTGTGGCTCCGGACCTGGTGGTGTTAAGACGTGTTAAGCAGTTTGGTCTTCGAGGCAACCCGACAACGGACGGAGTGAGAACGGCTGGCTGCCGGTTTTAATTAAATAAATCAGGTGCGTGATCGCGAACGTAGAAGTGTCGCGATTTGTATGTTAATTATAGTATTTTCGGTGTCGCGACTTGTCCTGTGCGGGTGCACGTGAGCGAGTGCACCTCGAATTCAAGAGCGCGATTTGAAGCTCCGCGAGTGATCGGAAATTCGGCTTACATTCCCTTCCGTGCGTTATCTAATGATGATTAAGGCTGTCTAGAGAAATTCAGTGACCGATATCTTTAGCTTACGTTTCCCGAGTATCTTCCGCGAAGTTATCTCTACGAGGTTGCGGGTCGCGACGTTGTCTTTTGCTCGGTTACCTTTCGCTTAATTGTGTCCCGCAACGTTACCTTTTGTTCGGTTACCTTTCACGTGACTGTATTCCGTGACGTTATCTTTGATTGGATATCTTTCGCATAATTGTGGTCCGCAACATTATCTTTCGTACGCTATCTTTCGGAAAATTACCTTCCGCGAGGCTGTCTAGGCTTTCGTAGTGCTGTCTATCCGCGTGCTATCTCGAACAAAATAAAGGGGAATACAAGTAGCCGAGCCGGTCACTCGTTACGCGTGCTCGCCGGTTTGTAGCTAATTCGCACCAAATCCGCTGTTTAGTTCCGGGGAGATTGTAGGTTAGGGATTCGTTTCGTGTGCGCGAGAGGCTTAGTTGTAGTAAAATCGTCAGTTAGGGTATTTTGTTGCGAGACCAGTGAGTGAGCCAGAGACGGACCGGTCACGAGGGGTCGAAGTAGTTTCGGTTAAATTTAGTTTAGCGAACCCGCGCCTGAACAAGGGGTCGCCGCTGGAGGCGGAGGTAGTAGAGAGAGGGTCGTTTCCCTAAGGGCCCGTGGTGCTGCCCGGGGCCCTAGAGATAGTAGGGTTGGTTGGACCCGGTCAGTCGTGCCGAGGACTGGACGCAGTTCCACGATCGTGAAGCGGGTGCTGCGGTACACGCTTAGAAGTGGCAAGGCCTCCCCTCCGGCTAGCTTAGGGTCCCTCTCAGGAGCGCGCCGAGACGAGCAGAAAATAAAGCAGAAGCGTGAGAATCTCTGGGTCGGCGTGGAGAGCGGGTTGTCTGTGGATCGAAGGTTATCGTATTGTGATTGTAGGGATATCTTGAAAGGTTATCTGAAGGAATAAATAACCATCATTGTATTTGATTGTTCGAGTATTGTTCACCCGAATCCACCCACTCTCCCATCTGAGCCGGCCGCGGCAACAGCTCCAGCCGCACGTGGGACTCTATTAGGAAAAAAGAGGTTTTAGCAGACCCTGACGCGCAAGCGTCTGGCGCCTGGGTAAAATAGAGAAAGAGTCCGTTTCCCCACGTGCGAGCGAGGGCCTTTGTAGCGACAGATCTCGAGCTCTGGCCAAGCGTGAGGCCTGAACACCTGTTACAATATATAACATAGTACTGTCATATTTTTATTATTATTATTTATTATTATTATTATGACTTTTGACATTATTTTTAGCAATATAGTTTAAATAAAATAAAAAAAATTACTTTTCTGTGACTAATAATAGTTAGAGAAAATTCAATTTACTTAAAATTTGTATTTATTTATTTTTTTTTCAAAACGAAGATAGCGTGAAAAGATAACACCAGGTTAAAATCACCTTTATTTCACATTAGTTTTAGCAATATAGTTCAAATAACATAGAAAAAATTACTTTTCTTTGGCTATTCAAGCTTGTTTTGTTCTTGTATTATTCTGTTTTTTAGGACTTTAAATATGTCAATAACAAAATTTATATTTAGATTTTGTTAGCTGTTCAATAAATTCTAGAATGGACATATGAAAATAAATTAATAATACAAACGGGATAATAATGGAACAATAAATTAGTTAGGAGGAAGCTAACTGACAATGACTTGGCAGCGGTTTTTTTTTAATCGAATGAAATGTTTTGTGAATATTCTTTAACTTGTCATAATCTATCATTCTAGCGTACCCTGTAACGTCGCTTTTACAATAAATAACAACCGAAGCTGTAACTTCACACTCTCATGTGACATACATCCAACGCCTGACTCACTCTCCTTAACCTGCTCACATCTTGCTGCCAACGTACAAGCGCATCAGCCCAAATTATCTGGACATCTTCCAAAATTTCCAACTGGATATCTTCCCTAAGCTGTATCTGCTGACTACTATACTTCTTCACTTCAAGCACTTGAACCAGTCAACGAGTCAATAGATGCTGTTAGCGAAAAAAATTCTCAAGCTTGTTAATAATGTATGAAAGTGAGTAATAGCCGACTTAAGTGTGTTGAGTGTTTGTTAGTTGCAAAGTGTACACATACGTAGCACCTCGTTGAAAGCATTACTAACTTTATTGTCAAGTCTTATCAAGTATATTAGTCAGGTAGGCCAGGTGTGTGTCAATTCACAAACCGTATGCCACGAATGTTTGATATTAAGAAAATGGTGAGTATGCTTAGTATCAAAATATGAGTGCTCAGACTAAGCAAATTTGTCAGCGTGTCTTAGCTCTGAATTATACGTTAACGTAAAACAACACTTAAACATAAAACACAAAAAAGCTAGAAGAGGTCCGATAGAATAAGACAGAATAAACCTCGGTCGAGTTTAATTAGAGTTAGCTAAAACAATTAAGAACTTGGTAGACTGTCATTCCATTAGTTTATTCAAATTTCATTTTGGAGTCACGTGAAAAAGATACTAGGAATTGTCTTGTCGTCGAAAATTAATTGTTTGTATTAGCTAAACACTGATTTCATTGATTCTCAGTCAGCTCATAAATCCATTCCCAACAATCAAGACTGTTTAAATCAACATTCGTATAGGTACATTTCTTTCGAGTACGCATTCTTGTAACTGCAATTTATATCTTCGTCAATCGTAGATTGAAGGGCGCGGCAAAAATGACTAGAGTCACAGCTCAGGCTTGTCTATCGGGCTTGGAAGATTGATACTCTCAGTTCAAGACTAATCATAATAGAATTCTCAGTTTCAAGGATGTTAAACAAGATCATGCCTATTTTGTTTCGAATGTTAGTGAGCAAATCTTTGACGTATACTATGATAGGAAAGTAGAATTTCTCGAGTTCATTGAAGACCAGAGGAGACTCGAACGAGCTCAAGCAGAGCTAAGTCAGCCTCGATCTTCTACTGGCGCTGGTGATCACAGCATAACCCCTAATACAGTTTCAGTTGAAACACAATCACTTCCGAAAATGAATTTACCCAAGTTTTCCAAATTTTTTCAATGGGAAAATTTTCGTGACCTATTCAGGTCAGTTGTTCACCGCCGAGATGATTTAGACGCCTCTATAAAATACTATCATTTCAGAACTAACCTTACAGGTAAGGCTTTGGAATAGATCAAATCTATACCTATTGCAGGCGATCAATACGAAAGAGCTTGGAGCACATTAATCGAATATTATAATAACAAGCGTCGAGCGGTGAATTATTCAGTCCGTTAGAAAGTTTGAAAAAGTTGGGTAGATCGGAAGCTGAAATAAGCAATGATCTTCTCGTCTATATTGTCGTGGAACTGTTTGATAAAAACATTAAAAGTGAATGGAAAAAATCGATAGATAAATCAAATGATGATCCACCGACAACAGAACAACTGAAAGGATTCATCAAAGGCCAGAATGAAAATCTGGATGTCGGTAAAGATTCTTCACAATTTCTTTAATACCTCTTGCAAAGCTAAACTCACCAAAAATAAACAGTCTAAAGGAGAAAACGAATCGAGTACTATTGACTCTTTGCAAGCACCCTCCAAAGACTCATCTTAAAGAGTCAGATTGTATTCTTTGTAATGCCGAACATACGCTTGCAAAATGCGATCAATTTGCGAAAAAACTCATAGCTGAGCATAGAGAATATGTAAAAAAATAAGCGCCTATGCGGTAATTGCTTAGGTAGCGGTCACACAAAAATCGCTGCAAATCTCACTATAATTGCTTTATTGCAAGGCAAGGCGCCACATGCTATTACACGCCGATACTCCTCATGCAGAGACAACGTTCAACGCTGCTTTAACTCAAGCAGGTAATTATTAACCCTCTCAGGATCTTAGCCGCGCAAACGTAGTAGTCAATAACTAAACTGCACCAGCTACACACACTACGCAGGCAACGAACGAATGCCTGTCAAGGGACTTGTCGACCCTTGCAGTCAAGTCATATTAGTGACACAGAATCTGTTTAATCAGCTAGCTCTACCACAAAGCAATACTCCTATTCGTATTCTCCCAGCAGGTGAAAAGGATGCACTATTAGCTACCAGACTAGCGCATATCAAGCTAACTTCTCATTTGGAATTTTTTTTGCTTCAAAACAACAGCGTTAATTCTGCCAAAATTATCATCGTACAAACCATCGCTGGTTCGTTCTGAAGAATCTTTCAATTATTTTAAAGGGCTGCGATTAGCGGACCCTAGCTACCTATAGAACACTCTGCTAAGAGCAGACGTCTACACAGATATAATAGAAGATAAGATTGTCAGAGGTACTGCTCATCAGCCCACGGCTCAGAGCTCCAAACTCGGTTGGCTTCTTACAGGCAAATGTTCGGGAAACAATTCAGGCTTTTCCGCACAAATGATAAATTTGTCAGTTCACAATTGTACTTCTGTTGAATGTATGAATATGGATATCTCCAGTAATGGGGGAGACGCAAACACCCAACTGCTAAGCTTATTACAAGAATTTTGGCGGGCGGAAGAAATACCTACTGTGAAGAATTCTTACACAACCGAGGGAAAAGCCTACGAGGATCCCTTCGTAAATACCACCTATAGAGACAAAATGATCGCTACGTCGTAAGACTACCATGGAAAAACGCCGAAAATGCAAACAAAGCAGATATAGAAAATTCATACCCACGTGTGCTAAACGCATTGAAACCCCTCGAAATGAACTTCAGAAAGGATAAGAGACTCGAAATACAGTACGGCAAATTCATAAAGCAATATATAAATTTAGCGCATATGAGTTTTTATAGGAAACAAACCCCCGTCTGCTTCAGATAATTTCTTTCTACCACATGATGGTGTGTGGAAAGAAGCAAGTTCCACGACCAAACTGAGAACTGTATTCAACGGCTCAAGTAAATTTCGCACAGGCGAATCACTAAACAATCTATTGTACAGTGACCCTAATCTACTAATACATCCAGTAGACTTTGTTTGCTCAATAAGAAATTATAAAATCGCTCTATCAGCGGACATAGAGAAAATATTCAGGCAGATAAGAGTCGATGAGCGAGATAGGAAATTCCAAACGATTCTCTGGCGCTCAAACTCATCGAATGAGATTAGGATGTATCTGCTTAATACCGTCACACACGGTTAAATATGCTCTTCCTATTTGGCAATTCGCGTTCTTCTAAAAATGGCGATTGATCACGAGCAGGAATATCCAGTAGCTGCTGATGTAGTCAAGAAAGAGATGTACTCTGACAACATATTAACAGGAGTTAATACGTTCTGTTTTCATCTGCAAGATGAAACAATACCAACACCGGTAAGAGAAAGAAGCGTGCTTTCTCGGATTGCGCACATCTTTCATCCGCTCGGTTGGATCTCCCCAGCTACTATAGTAGCAAAAATATAGCTGCAATCGCTTTGGCTCCAAAAATTAAGTGGGCGAACCGTTGCCTAATGATGTAACAGAAAAATAGACGCGTTGGATAGAAGATCTTTCCTCCATCAATAGCATCAGAATTTCACGATGGACAGGTTTCACACCACAAACTAAAGTGGAATTACACGACTTTGCCGATGCCTCTAAAGCAGCTTATCGTGGAGTTTTTTACTTGAGACTTTCACAAGAATCAATCATCTCTACCTCACTACAGGTCGCGAAGTCCAAAGTAGCACCTGTAAAAACTTTAAGTATTCCTAGACTCGAATTATGTGTCTCCTTAATTCTCACGCGTCTCGCTAAGCAATTTCTTGACTCCACTAGGCTTGATATTTGCGATGTTCATCTTTGGACCGACTCAGCAGACGTTCTGTTCTGACTGAGAGACCATACTTCGTACTGGAATGTATTTATTGCGAATAGATGCTCTGAGATTCATCCTTGGACAACCCTGCGGATGTTGTGTTACGAGGAATCGAGTCCTGTAAGCTCCAGTCTGATCAACTTTGGTGGAAAAGCCCAGCCTTTCTAATTGAGGAAACAGAAGGTTGGTCAAAGAAATAAGATGAGCTGAACTTTGCCGCGAGTAGCGTGACCATAGCGAATTTTTGTAAAGTTACGCGTAACGCTACCGGTCAGATCGATACAGATGTCTCAATGTATATATGGCCTCCAATAAATAAATATTCAACGCTAAACAAAGTTCCAAAAGTCACATCATATTGTTTGAGATTTATTATTAGGATTATTATTAATTTAAGGTCGAATAAAAATCGCGAATATAAAATTCTTCGTCTGTCTTTCCTCAACAGAAGAATAAATTATATAGATACCTTTATCAGCTCTGCTGAAATCGTAGAGGCACAATTTTTATGTTGCTATTTGGTTCAAAGAACATTATTTGCTGATGAATATTCACTAATCCTAGCCGATAAACGGCTAAGCAACAAAAACCCTCTTGCTGCATTAAATCCGGCGACACAAAATCATGTTATTAAGGTGAACAGTAGACTCGTTAATTCTCTGACTGATAGTCATACTAAAAATCCTACGATACTGCCTCGCTCGTATACTCTCACTACCCCGTTCATACGACAACCGCATTTGTGCACGCTACATGGTAGAAGGTAACTGACTTTAGCCACATTGAGACAGCGGTATGGATCGTACGTGGTCGGTCTGAAGTACTCAGCTAAAATGCCTACTCAGCTAATGGGTGACCTGCCCGAGGCCAGAGTTCGTCCAGCTAGCCCCTTTGAGAAAACGGACGTAGATTATGCCGCGCAGTGGTCCGTTTCGTCGAAAAGTTGGTCGAAATTAAACATATAATTTATAATTTATTTACATGCATATTTATACATTTTAAACATAATTTCTATACAAGAAATAGAAAAAATTATAAAAATAAATACATAAATAAAGAAGCCAGAACTTCGAGCCACTTGTCATTTTTCAAAATAAAATGATTATTATTTTTATGACATTCTTTCCATTTTATAAAATACTTCCTAAAAAAGTGATTATGAAGTGAAGTTTTTAGATGTTCTAATTGATTTAAACAATTCAGTTTTCTTAATACATAGTCAATTAAATAATTCCTTTGCTCCTCTTTTCGTAAACCTTTTTGAGCTCGTAAAGTATTATGCAGTTCTAATTTTTTAATTGGCGTCACTTTAACCAAATGAAGCGTAATATATACTTCACGAACTTTAAGTGTACTTTTAAAGCATTAGTTTTTTTTTCTAAAAGCTGTGGATCGTTTATACAGAAATATAGTGTTGTCAACTTTAACCTAACAAATACAAACAGCAGTACTACGCATGTGCAGCGGCTCCTCATTTGAAATCTACAGGCGCCTGTCCAATTGGATTCGAATCTTGATTGTTAAATGTAATCAGAAAACTATATTAATTTTTAACATTTTATGTACGAATCAATTTTTAAGAATAAAAGAAGTAAAATGAGATTGAATATTTAATTCAATTATGATATTTTTAAAAATTGATTCATAAAAAATCATATATAATTCATCTAGTTTTTTAAACTATTTTCTTACTTCTTAACTGCAAATTTCAATAAAATACTATACGAATAATATCGAACAATAATAATAATTTTAAGATTAATTATTTAATTTAAAATAATTTTTTCATTAGAAATACGTCGTTTTTATTAGATTACTTAAAGAGTTGCAAATATTTGCAGCTGAAATTTCCATTAAATGAAAGTTTGAATGTTTCTCGAAAGAAAGATGCGTTACTAAAGGCGGGCACGAGCGGGTATGACCACTAAATTTATATATATGACAGAAAAAAAACATAAAATTGCAATTTTTTCCGGAATCAGTTTATTGAACTAATATAAAAGCACGTTAAATTAGATATTTTTGTGGTAAAGACTTCTAGGATACATAAAAATTAGAAATATCAAAATTATTCTGTGGCCAAACTTGAATATAATAAAATTTATTAATTAATGAATGACATAAAAAAAATTCTTATATTTTAACAAAAAATGCTATATTGGTATCTTAAACATTCCTTTGCACCAATAAAAAACGGTTTAAAAAAACAATTGGCGCGGATACACAACTCAAAGTAATGCTGCATGACAAGCCTGATTTTCAATACCTAGCTTCAATGCAACTCGCAAATGAAGATACTACTTGGCACTTCAACCCCCCAGATGCACCGCATTTTGGAGGCCTTTGGGAGGCAGCGGTAAAATCTCTAAAGCATAATTTGCTCAAAGTGATAGGTAACCAGGTGCTTACTTTCTCCGAGTTATCGAAGCTACTGTGTAGGATGGAAACGTACCTAAATTCTAGGCCGTTAATAGGTCTTTCAGAGGATCCTTCAGATCTGAATTTTTTTACAGCAGCGCACTTCCTCATCCAACGGGCCTCTTACTTGGTTGTTCCTGAACTTGACATCAATTTTCAACATCCCAGTAGGCAAACGCTGGCAGCTTCTGGCCCAAGTAGTCCAGCATTTCTGGACTTGTTGGCAGAGCGAGTACTTAACAGCTCTTCAGAAACGAAATAAATGGCTAAATCCGAAGCCTTCACCAAAGATAGAAGATTTAGTGTTCGTGCGCAACGAGCTCAGTCCACCAGGCAAATGGCCGTTAGCTAAAACCGTAACTCTACACCCGGGAGAGGACGGTATGGTGCATGTAGTGACTGTCGCAATCAGTACAGGGACCCTGCGGCGCCCTATTGTAAAGCTAGTCTTTCTCCCTGTTAAAGATCAGGCAATAGCTTAGTATTCATTCTGCCGCGAATTAATCATTCGCCGACCCGACAAAGGTGGGCGGTATGTTACGAATTATATTAGAAACTAGAAACTGTAATTGTATTGGCTGCGGTATAAGCGACTGAGCTGCTTTCGCTAGAGAAGCTCTCTCTCGCCGACTGGCCGTCCAAATTTCATATCACGCATGACTACGACTCAATTCTTCGAACTAGATTTAAGAGATACAACCACGTAAGAAAAGCACTCAATAAAATATGAGTTTTGTTATCAATTAAAGCACAGCTATGTCTTCATTTCATTTAACTCCAACTATTCAACCAGCGCAGTACGCGAGCATAAATCGCTACTTTCAAAATCAAATATTAATACCATAAACAATTTTTAAAAAATCATAAAATTGAAAGCACCGTAAAAAACGAAAACAACATCAAAAAATATAAAAACACCATTCAAATTGAAAATACCATAAAAAATTAAAACAACATAAAAAATTAAAACAACATAAAAAATTAAAACACCACGAAAAATTTTAAACACCAAACAAAAAATTATAAGCATCCCGAAAAACTAGCACCCTGGAGGACCGGAGAACCGGAGAACCGGAGAAAATGTGATCGCGCTTAATTTAATGAATTTATTATTTATTCGTCATTTACTCATAAAATTGACTCTCAAACATTTTTTTTATAAGTTTAATTCTTTTAAATTAGGTAACTAATCGGATGATAACTCAGCTGTTTTATCAGATGAGAAATCATGTGAAATCCTCATCTGATTTATTATCGTATTCGTCATCTGATGTTTTTAATAACCCCAATAACACAAGTGCAGCAAAATAGAGCAAAATAACAGCAATATGCCAGCAAACAGCAAAAAAACGGACGCAGTTTTGCATCAAATTTATGTAAAATTGCAACCTGTGTTATTGGGGAAGAATGCTCCAAAGTACATTAGTGAATATTATAAAAATCACAATTTTTTTTTGCAATAGTTTAATTAGAATGCAAACAGTAATTTAAATAATATAATTTATGTAATAACTTTACTGTACTGTTACTGTAAAAAAACAATCACATGAATCAATATGTTTTTGTTTACTTTTATCTTTACCAATATTAATAACATTATATCTATATACGTCGCAGTTTTCTACCATGTATAAAAAATGTTATTATAACATAAATTTAAAATAATTTTAAAAACTATATATAATATCTATATAATTTTCAATTACGCACTATTATTAAAAGTTAAAATTTTGAAAATAACTTTAGAAAATTGTTTTTAATTAATACCATACTGGTACCAAACATATCCATTTCATAAGAGAATCTATTGACCCGGAAATAACAAACAAGAAAATTAATGAAAGATATTTACCGATTGAAACGATATTTAATGAAATCGACAATATGGCAGAAAACAACAACAAGAAGGCTAAAGTCACGGTAGCTCTGGGTAAACAGATTTAACAACTCAATAAAATACGCATGTCCTATGGAGATATAAACTATCTAGGATCAAACAAAGCTATTTTTTATTTTGATCGAGGTATCAGAGGAAAATAAATTTTTACGAATTCAATGTATCCTTTAAAAAATCAACCCAAACACAAAGACCTTGTGGTTGGTAGATGATATCGTATTTACATCGAACTGTAAATGCGATTCTGCAAAAGAACATGAAAGAATGTTTCCCCATTATAGAGTAACATGTGCTGTGGGACTCACATGTCCAGCGAGACTGAACAGCCATGAAAAAATAATCTATGCTGTAGATAAAAATGCATCTCCTGAGAGATTTGCGAAGGCAAGGTAAATGTTAGTTAGATATTGGTAATATATTTTGGTTAGATATTGTTAAAAATGTTTATAGCATGTTATCATATTATATCACTGTTAACAATTTCAATTTTTATTATTTTTAGTTTTAAGTTTTTAATTATATTATGTTATTATCTTATATTTATTCGTGACTGGCGACTACTTCCTATGTGTCATGCATAGTTTAGTCGCCAGTTTTTAAATCCGGACCTGCGAACAGGAAATATCGTTTTCCTCTGCAGGATACAGCGCTTAGTCTAAGGACATACTTGTATATTATATACTCATTCTGTAGCGGACTGTATGTTATATAAATTGTGTAACTCTGGATTAATAAATAAATAAATAAATAAATAAATAAATAAATAAATAAATAAATAAATAAATATATAAATAATTAAAAAATTAAAAATCTATGAAATAAAGTTGGCTGAGAAATTGTAAAAGTTTATATTCAGTTAAAAATTAAAACTAAATCTAAAAATTAAAACTAAAAAACGAAATCATCTAATTAATTTCATATTTACATTCATTGAATATAATATTTAAATATAAGTAACAGACTTTTATTCATTATAAAAAATATATTAATTATAAAACAGCATTGCACCTCAAATCTCCATGATCTTCTGCACCATTTCGGTGGGGGCGTAAGTCCTGCCTCGGTTTGAGGACAGGGGTTAGCCCCCATTTTTCAATAAACTCTATGCGAGAAATTTTGATGCTTCAAAAGTGTTACGAGAGGGGGTTAGTCCCCCTCTCGAACTTCATCGCTGTGTATTGCGGCACGTCTGTAGTTAATAGTAAAGCATTGTTTTTCGTTTTGTTTAGGTAGTTGCGCTGGATCTATTCTCTTGTTTCTGTTAGTTTGGTGTTTTATCTTTCGCTTCTTTCTGCAGCTAAGAACAGCCACCAAAATGGCTACGTTATCAAAATATTATACAATTTTGTATATATATTATATGAATATAATTTCGTATATATGTTATACGAATATAATTTTATAATTATTTCTTTTATTGTAAACACTTTTGAAAGAATTATTTTTAGCAACCTTCAGTTTATCGGATTAAAGGTTTCTTTATTTAAAAAAAACTGCTGTTTTAAGTTTATTGAGTTATTTTGTTATTGACTAGTATTTATATTAAATATTTCAAAAAAGTGTACTAATTATTAATTTCATGTTATTTACAATAGCACTTTTAATATTAATTATAGTTTAAAAACACAAGATTTGTTACATCAAATGTTTTCTATTACAAATTTTTTAATTTGTTTTAAATACTTTAATCAATTTACTTTATTCATTATAAAGTATTTCATTTGTATTCAAGTAATACTATGTATAATAATGTGATTTTTAAATCACAGATTTGTTGTATATATATGCGTGTATAAAAATTCCGTATTTGTTTAAAAATTAAATTGTAACTTAACTATCTATGCTTTTATAAAAAATTATTTACATAAACAAATACTTCAATAGATAAACAGTAAGAACCTTTTGATCGCGTGAAGCTTTACTTGTATGTCAGCTTACCAACCTGCCTGACATTCTGCGCGCGTCTCCCTACTCTCATTATTCGATCTTAAACTCTTAACTTTCACTACATTCTTTAACCTGCAAATTTAGAATTACTTTTACAAGATTATTACTTAACAGAATAAAAAAAAAGTTTAATGAAATATATGGTTCTAATTGTCGTAGATTTAACTAAAAGTTTTTAAAATTATTATAATATTAAATTAAAGATGAATTAAACATTTTTCGCTTCCTTTCTGCAGTGACTAGTAACGCGTATTTATCTGATAAGATTCGTTTCAAATAAAAATAAAATATAAAGCAAAAAGATAAAAGTAAATGCAGTTACTGCAGTATTAACTGCAGTGAAACTGTAATTAATTATTATAGTTCAACCTAAATATTGCCGAAAGTTATAGTAAAATATATTTTAAGAATATTTCTGTTGGTATAAATATTAGAGTAATCATAAAAAATTATAATTTAACTACATATGGTTTAACAACAGTATATAATTGTCAACTATACATTAAATTATTCAATAAGATTATATATATATATTATTTAATAAGATAAAGTTTTAAATTATCTTATTTATATATAATAAGATTGATATACTGGATGTTAATTGATAGATGCAATTATATATAAACAGGCAAAAAAATATTAAATTTATCTTTCATGAATAAATAAATTAATAAAAATATAGCATATTAGAAAGTATAAGGATAATTTATATGCAAATATCTAGTATTATACTTGTTTCTTATTATTGTATAATGGAAAATTCTTAATAAACAATCCGCTTAATAATTTATAAATTCTTTTGATGATATTTTTGAAAATACAAAATTTTTTTAACTTATGTAAATTCCTCTCACCAAACAAGTATTTCTTTAAAAAAATATGATATAATTTTATTAAGATCTAATAGCCTAAGCAGAAACATTTATAGACTGAAAAAGAATATATTATATAAGCGGAAATCTTTATTATAAATTAAAAATACTATTCACATAAATAGAAACAATCTTGCATGAAAATTGGTATTTTTTTATCGAATAAACTTTTCGTTTTAGATAAAGAATATCTACTTTCTCATAACAAAATATTTCGTTGCAATACATGTTTAGATATTATATGCATTAAAAGAAAAATTTGCATAAGAAAAATGGAATACTTTTTTAATTTATACAATATTCTTGTTTTATTATTCATATTTTTGTTATTCAGCTGTAGGCAGCTGTAAATGAAGTTTAAATAAAAGTTTAAATTTAAAGGTATATATATATAAGCAAGTATAGCTTTCCCAGTCATTCAATTTATTTTCATTAATCTATAATTGTTAATAATTATCTAAGGTAATAAGTTAATAATTATTCTTATCTTATTCTCTCTCTTTTTAAATTAAAAAATAAATATTTTTTTTAAATAAAAAACATTTTACTTTTTTTAATATTCTTTTCATAAAAGTACTGAAATCTATTTAAAATGGCAAGTAATTGTTTATTTTACATATGATAGATTGTTTAATTTTAGGTAATTCAGACTTCCAAAGTAGCGAAATCAGAGATTATTCGCAAGTTTGTTTTAATTTCTATAATTACTTTTTTTTCGACAGTGCGAAAGTAATGATACTTTGCCTACCGAAACTAGTGTGCTAAATTGATAAAATTCGAATTGCAAAATAAAATCTAAGTATTTACTATTTTAAATTGAATTCTTTTTTCTATTTTAAATTAATCTCTTGTTTAAATACATTGGAACTACGTCAATCATTCAGAAATACGATGTACAATGTACTTGCGAGCCCGTCGTTATTCAATTTATGGTGACTTCATTTTGGGTAGTAGTAAGAACATTAGGAATCCAGATTCCAGAAGTATCTAAATAAATAAAAGCCAATTAACTTTACATATACTGCCATAATAAAAAAAAGAGAGAAAGTTCAAAAAAGGCGTAAAAAATTTCAGCCATGGCCCGCGTAGCTTAGATACGTTTGGAAAGCTTAAGTCCAAGCAAATTCTTTGTATATATTAAAAATTGAAGCTTCCTCTTTAATAGAATAGTTAAGTGTAGCTATTTTTATCCGAGGATTTGAGGAATCTTTTTTACACACTGTAGAAGTGAAATTAGATACTGCAATCTAAAAATTTCATAATTCAATGTAATAATCTAATATTATGCAACAATCTCATGCAGAGATAAATTTAAAAAAAAAATGTAAATTAACGAATAAAGTCTTGACATACAGGATACCTGTTCACCAAAAAATTAAATAACAACGGGCCCGCAAGTACATTGTACATCGTATTTCTGAATGATTGATGTAGTTCCAATGTATTTAAACAAGAGATTAATTTAAAATAGAAAAAAGAATTCAATTTAAAATAGTAAATACTTAGATTTTATTTTGCAATTCGAATTTTATCAATTTAGCACACTAGTTTCGGTAGGCAAAGTATCATTACTTTCGCACTGTCGAAAAAAAAGTAATTATAGAAATTAAAACGAACTTGCCAATAATCTCTGATTTCGCTACTTTGGAAGTCTGAATTACCTAAAATTAAATAATTTATTATATGTGAAGTAAACAATTACTTGCCATTTTAAATAGATTTCAGTACTTTTATGAAAAGAATATTAAAAAAAGTAAAATGTTTTTTATTTAAAAAAAATATTTATTTTTTAATTTAAAAAGAGAGAGAATAAGATAAGAATAACTATTAACTTATTACCTTATATAATTATTAACAATTATACATTCTTACATTTTGTTATCCGACTACATCTTTTATGCTAGGGCCAATGGGTTTTTGGTTTCCTTGAGGACCCAACATAATTTGCCCTCTAGCAAATAAGGAATGTTGTTCCATGTAAGCAATTAGCATCTGTTGTTGCTCATTTCCTATGCGACTTTTATTGGTATTAATACTGAAACATGTAAGACGCTTTCAAAATACAAATAGTTATACCTTAAGGGGGTTATATACCCATTTTTTTAGTCACTTAAATCACCTGTAAAAAATAAATTTGAATTAGTAACAGATTATACTATTAACATAATAAAAATATAGCTCATTCTTAATCAAATGAGCCCAGACAGAAGTCTGTAGGCCCATTTGATTCAGAGATATTGTAATCTCAAATTTTTTCCTTTGGCGTCAAATCCTGTTTGAACCATTAGATGGTTTGGCATAAAACAGGGCTTAAAATCTTTGTTTTTTATAACATTTAGGGCCAACGCTATTTGTTAGTGCAATTTTTTTTATTTAGTATTTTTAAATTAAGAAAAACTGACAAAAATTGACCAATTTTTATTAAAATTTTGAGTTTTTTTCAGTTTTTCTTAATTTTAAAATACTAAATCAAAAAAATTGCTCTAGCAAATAGCATTGGCCCTATATGACATAAAAAACAAAAATTTTAAGCCTTGTTACGTCTCAATCCATCTAATGGTTCAACTAGGATTTGACGCCAAACTCTTAAAATCTAAAGTTTTCAGGAAACAACATTTTATTTGACAGTATAAACATTTTTAAAAACTTGCAACTTCAAGATTTTTGATGATGAATTTCTTCATTTCTTGAATTCTTCTTTAGCCTTGCTTCATATATTTGTATTGTTCACTCCACTCTTGCTGCCTGGAATAAAAATAGCTGTCCTGAAAAATACAAATAATAGATCTTTTTAGCTTGACAGCTTACAAAGTATGGAACTTGTAAATCTTACCTCTTCTCCTTTGTAAACCCATGCACTTGACCTGACTCTGTCAAGTGTCAGCTGATGCAGTCTGCTCCTCGGTCGGTAAATTTTTTAATCTTGCCGCCTGAATTTAAATTA
>JAWWEO010019204.1:0-16250 GCA_035582975.1 Ormyrus labotus | reverse complement strand
CGACCTATTAAATAGCCACGGGACTTATCTATTAACTATTTTTCTGGCCATTTGCAATGCTGGGAATTCTACCAGGGCCTCTTCATTATATTTATAATCCCTTCGCTATTAAATCATATTAAGTAAAAACGGTCCATCGTCAACCGTTCGAAAAGATCAAAAGGCTTTCTCACACCGCGATCATTCAATTAAGTATCGATACAAATCGATATGTGTCGGGTGTACGCGTTCCAAATTTTCAAACGTGTTGGGCGATTTTTACGCAATTCTAGCTACTGCTACAGTAGCTACAAATCGGATAGTGAATTCGTGGCTAACAAACGTTGATACCGCTTAAAATGTCAGCGAGCAGCGCTACAGTCAAGTTTCTACCAGGATTTGATAAACCCGGAAACATATGTGTCTTTTGTGGTTAAGGAATTGAACTCCTCCATTTTCACTAAGGTCGCCATTATTGTTAGTCAAAGAAGATTCAAAGGTAGAAGATTTCATCGTATCACAACTAGTGTCTGATATATAAGATAATAGTAGGTATAATTTGTATAAAAAGTAAATTTTTTTAAATTCGAACAAGTCCATTAATTCTCTGATCATCTTTAATTTCTTTTTACTTGCCCAAAGAGAATATATTTAAAAATATTTAAAACTTTTTGCTATAAATCGTGCTACTATAAACTATATATTAGAAATGCGTTTTATAAATACTACACCATAATCTGATATTTTATTGAAATATAATTAATTTGTAATATTAATTGTATCAAACGTACAGGGCCGTCTCCAGATTTTTATAAGAATCACTCAGCTTTGTGACTGCTGCGACGATGAAGATCATAATAAATAGACTCCCTAACCGCAACTCCGTAAGTAGTGCACCTATAAAATTTATACTTTATAGTTTTATTTTTGAATTTGCAGTATTTCATTGGCAAAATTTTTTATGATAAAGCTTCGGTTAAGTTGCAATTTAATGTGACTTTTCAAATAGGAGAATTTCAACAGCAAATTAATTTGTTTTTTTTTTCTAAATATAGTGTCTCTTTAAATAAAGGGCTCTTCCTTTCCATG
The DNA here is from genome assembly GCA_035582975.1 of Ormyrus labotus. NCBI lineage: Eukaryota > Metazoa > Arthropoda > Insecta > Hymenoptera > Ormyridae > Ormyrus > Ormyrus labotus. Next base: position 15,182 of record JAWWEO010019204.1, on the reverse strand, counting down.
ACGATTTTATTGTTATTTGGCTAAAAAAGAAACACACAATCGAGGTTAATCTTAATTATTAATTCTCGGATTTCGTTTATGAACTATATTAGTGAACAAATATTAAAATATCAAATTTCGTCATTTTATGATGTGTCTTACGTAATTACTTTTAGGAGTAGAATTTTTACAATTGTCTTCGTAAAGTTGTCTTTTGTTGCGACTTTTGTAAACTAGCACTTTGTATATTTTTAAGTTTATTTGAATAGAAGTCATGAATACTTATTATTATAGAAATAGTAAAAATTAAAATAAAAACATTTTTACAAAAACTTTTTATTTTACGGAATTTTATATAAAAAACTAACAATGTAAGACGTAGGTTATACATATAGAGCAAGTACATTTTTCATTACAATTTAAAATTACAAAGGTTTCTCTTTGAGAAAACAAAAAAGTTCACAAAATCTAATGCTTAAAGATAAAATAACTTAGCTCTAATACTTTTAAATTTGATTCATTGCGTTGGTAAAAATAACTCACTAGGAGAGGACACCACTTTTGGGTTACGGATATGTTTTCTAATGTTAAAATATGAAGAAAACCACATTCATTCGGTCTAACTTTAAAAATTTTTTTTAATCGATAGGATTTGATCTCACCTTTCAAATGCCGGTAGTTAAAGTACTTTACAATTAACTGTTTAAAAGTTATAAGTGATTAAACAAAAATCGATTTCTTTTAGATTTTCGGTAAAAGAGCTCATAACTTTTGAAAAATCGAGCGTTAGAACGAATGGACGCGGCTTTCTTCATATTTTAAGATTAGAAAACATATTCCGAAATTACAAGGAAATCCGTAACACAAAAGTGGTGTCTTCTAGTCAGTGTGCTTATAATAAAAGTATACTATACACTACTGTATATAGTTAATTAACAAAGATAAACATGATCATTATAAAATATAAAATAATAATATAAAAAAAATTTTCTAGCGAAAAATTTTGGGTAAAATCTCTAGGTGATCGAGTCGTTATGGTGAAATTTCATGTATAACGTTTTCACAATACAAAGTATTTATCTGCGGCAGGAGAGGTAGACAAATCTAATAAGCAATTCCAATATTGAGAAATTAATTTATAATATAATTGGGAATGTGATATTTTGTGAGAATTATCTGAGATCTTACCTAAAATTTTTCAGTAGAGAAAATGTCGAAATCGAAACAATATTTGATATTGACTATTAATTTAAGAATATCCAACAGATATTTTAACTGAACAAGCAGACTTCGATTATTTTATAAAATTTATAATATTATTATTATTGACATCACAGGATCTTATTGCATAAAATACGATATATTATTTTCCTCAACATTTCTCTAGAATAATCCAAAATCAATTTTTTTGTCTAAAGTACCATTTCATCCAGTATGATGGATATGCATAACAAGATAAGTAGATTTATCATTCATAATTTAAGCATACATATATATCTTATATATTAAAAAAAAATTCTTTTACTTTTACATTTAAAGGGTGGTAGACTTACACACGGAAATATGTCTCCTTTAAAACAAGCAACAAAAAAACCTATATTGATAATACTTTTTTACAGTAAGTTTGTATTAACCTACAGGCGGCCGGGCTGACTCGTTTCAGTGCCAGCTTTTGATACGCCCATATCTTTAGTCCTTTGAGAAATTTTTGAAGGGAAAAGTTCTCCAAAATATGACTTTGACACATTCATTAATGCCGACCGCCTGCTGGTTAATATATTGAATTTCTAATTAAATTATCCAAAAATACTTTTGTTCCTTTCAATGGGGAATGGCTTTGTTGTAATCGTCAAGTTGAACTAATTTTTTTAAACTAATAAAAATTAAAAAACCTTATAAAATTCACTAATTATTATTAGTTTTGTAGAATGAATAAAATGATTAATAACTCATTTTTTAAAGGTGAATTTTAAGTGGACACTCTTACGTGTGTAAATCTCCTTTACGTCACATTGCCAAATTCGATGATTTTAGTTGATGACAGTGTAAAAATAAGGTCAAAATTGTATCTACATGGTAGAACCCAGGTTAAAACTTAAATGTAAGTTAACAGACAAACAGTCATTTAGTTATGAAAGGCAGTGAACAAGACATTTGTTTTTCGAGTAGTTTCTTTCCTTATTTTTACAGCCTAAATTTCAAGATTTCTTTTCAAATGAATTGTGACATATTGCCAAAACAATTGAGATGAATCCCTAAAAAGTCCTATGATAATTCTTGGAACTAACACGGAGAGCGTACGACATTTGGGTAAAATTTTTATTTAGTTATAACTTTTGAACAAATAAACATTTTTTGATGAAATTTTTTTTAATCGATATGATTTAATATCACCTTTCGAATGCCAATAGTTAAAATATTGTACCGTTAATAGTTGAGAAGTTATAAGTGATTAAACAAAAATCGAGTTTTCATAGATTTTCGCTAAAAGAGCACATAACTTTGGAAAAATCGAGCATTAGGCCGAACGGATGCGGCTTCCTTCGTATTTTTACATTAGAAAACATATCCCAAAGTTACAGGAAAATCCATTACCCAAATGTCGTACACTCTCCTTGTAAGTATCTCGAAATACCGGTAGTAACGTAACCCCCTGATGTTACACGACGGGATATTTTGTCAACAAATACCTGTATATAATATGCATGGAATATTTTGCATCTATTTGATATAGTTCTTAATAATGCAGGAGAATTAACTGTCCATTGAAAGACCGAAGAAAAACATGTAAAAGTTCATGTAGCAACGAGAACGCTGAGATAGGCATGTGCAGCCATCAAATATAAATACATTCAGTAATTATACATTTTTTGGCAAAAAGTATAAATCACGTGTTAACATCGTAGTGACCGAAGGTACTTGTACATTATTGTGCATCGAAGGATCTTCATGATCGCTGGTGAATTGCGTCGCTACCTTCCGTGATGTCAACGTAAGCATTTTCAAAAGATCGGTGGTTGGTGCGTATTCGTCCAGTATATCACATAAGCTTTGTATAAACCAACTTCCTGTTTCTGGATTTCGCCAAGACTTAAAACCTAAAAGACAGATAAAAATATACCTTAGCACAATTTTCCTTCAGTATATATATATTTTTTTTTTTTATTTATAACTAGTTTTACCTTGAACGGTACTGTGAGCAATCAGAAGATCAGCGTGGATTGGAATTGCGGAAGGCGGGGTTGATCGTACTCCGTCCGTCTGACTAAATTTAGAAGGTGGCATTTTGATGCCCCTATCTAATTTATTACCTCTACAGACCTACGCAGAAACAGAAGTTGAGCAAAAAAATTCAGTATATTTGCAATAAGAAAACTAACTAAATTTCACCTGGAAGAAGAAAAGCTTTGGTTTCCCAGCAAGCGTACTGCAGTTTTCGGTAGTAAAATGCTTCAATAAGTCATCTACGTAATAAATTTTATCTTGGGCCCAGATTATATCGTCGTCTTCGCCATGTGAAAGTATGAAAAAGCAAATGCAATCATTATCTGTATGGTCTTCTTTGGACACTGTAACCAAAAACACAAAACAAATATTGCATTTTATAAAATTATATTCGAAGTATTTTTTTTTTTTTTTTTTTTGTGTAAGATGTTTTTGATTGCTCTTTTTAAATGTTAAAAAGACAAATGAACTTTATTATTAAAAAAGGATAAAATTCTTGAGAGAACGAAGGAAATAAATGCACTTATCAATTATATTGAACATACGTTTTTCGATTTTTTTGTATATTCTGTCACGGGTGTAGTCATTGCATATTTCGACTGTAAATCCAAGATTTGTGAATGTTTGTTGAATTCTTGTTGCATCCATATCTGTATTTATGCGCGGTTCTAATTTACACCGTTTAAACTCCTCGTGATTAAAGATGATACATTTTCCCCGGTTTTTGTGTTGCATGTAATATTCTTCGTGCTTTATACTTTTATATTTGTTATTCTTCACTTTGTAATCTTTAATTTTATTTTGAGGGTTTATATGAGGAAGTGAAACAGAACTGGTGAAAATTGAGTTAGAAATCCATCTGAACATCCGATTTAGTAAATCAAATCCAGGTATCCATCTAAACATCCGATTTGTTAAAAATGGTTCTTCTTTCGAAGTAGTTGAATTCTCGAAAATAGGCAAAATCTGCAAAAATAAATAGTATTTATTTTATTCTTATTATTTTGCTTCCTCCTAGAGGAACTCTTTTACATAAGAATGACTAAAGTTGATATTAAAATACATAATTTATTCCAAAAACTACATTAATTTGGCATTAAATTGAAAAAAACTATAACTTTACAGCGTGTACTAAAAATAGATATCAGAAAGTACACTACCGGGTAGCGGGTCAAGTTTTAAAACTAATAAACAGATGTACTTTTATGACATATTTTCGGAACACGCTGTGTATGCTAAAAATTATTATAAAATTCTAGTACATACCACCGAATTGTAAGGCGATGGATTGTTATACTGCGCAACGATCATTGCCTGACTGACTTGATCCATGACTGACACCTGTAATGGCAAAAAATTATAATTTATTAAAAGTGAAAAACGAAACTAAAAGTTCTAATAAATTTATCATTATAATTTGAAATAAAATTTTATTTATAACAATATATTATCTTTATTGCGATAATGTACCCAATAAGATGTAGCCAATAAGATGTTTTTACATGTATAAAAACTTTATAAAATATCATTGATACAAATCAAGTAGCATAAATTATAATTAAAATCTAAATAAACCGAATTAGTAGTTATAGCATTGTCTCATCCGAAGGGACGAGCAGTCCCTCGTTATACCGAGCGGTTTGTATAATCGAGAGAAATAATGCGCGACTAATTTTTACTTCTGTTTAAAGAAATATCGGAGGACTGTGAGGTAAGGATCGCGACCTCGCTCGAGGGAGCTTAGAGTAAAATATAGATTACTTATTTATATAGATTGTTATGACTGCGGCTGTAGATTTACTGGGGTTTTAGATTATATTACGATTTCTTTAATTGAATTAAGCAGTGTATTATATTTTCAAATGTATTTATTTATAATATTAATACCACTGTTACACAATGTTTAATATTAATAGTATTTTAATATATACTTCTAAGCAGTATAAGGCTTTCTTATACACATGTTTTTATAGATTACAAAATTTGTGTTCTTGGGCTTTTACCTGCAATAGTCTCGGGATTTATGTACTAATGATTTCTTGCGATAAGCTGACCGATAGGTCTCTATATATCTGTGTATCAAGTGAAGGGTACTATGGGGGCACACTTTGAATGAGTGCTTATTATTATTAATTTTTTTAATTATTGTACGTATTATAATACTACGGGAATACTATAATAAGAAACCGTTGAGAAAACGCCAAAAATTAGAGAAAACGAAAAATTAGTATGATTTACCGAGGCATCCTGCGTAATTTTTACATCCCTGTCACTGTAAAAGTGGCGCCACCGTATTTTTGAATGAGTGAGACGTCGTCTGCCTCATGCTTTTGCTTTCTTTTAACCTAACATCATAATAACTCTTCAGGTGGTCGACTCGATTAGAGATTTACTTTATTGTTAATTAAAATAATAATAATTAAATTTAATTAACAGTTAAAAAAAATTTTTTTTTATTTAATTTTAATAATAATTTTTATATAAACAAAAACTTTTTAAATGGTAATTTTCGCATAAGCAATTTTTAATTGAAAAAAATAGTTACTTAGAAATATTTTTGTACATTAAAATAACTACTTTCATAATTTTTTATTACAATTTATGATAATTCCATTCAGCTCGTTTGAATTATATGCTATTCCTTCGATGAGCTGTTGCCGAACTCACGACGCATGCGCGTTAGCGATAACTATACAATGCTTATCTCATTTTTAGTACTTTAATTGGAATTTTCTTTTGATTGAATATGTGAACATAATGTTTTTATTGATCTAATGGATTTCTTAGAATCAAAAGTATAAATATATCTTTGTTTCACGGCAACTCGTGATTTTATTTCAGAATATTAATCGATTTTGTTCAGGAGCTCCATAAGGTTACATGTTAAAATAAGAATTTTTTGCCTTCGTCAATCATAGAATTTCTTTGTCTTAAAAGAATCTGGCGTATTGTCGAGTTTTAGAGATGTACGTGATTTTATTCAAAAACGCCGAAGACTCCTTAAATTTACAAGAGGCAACCTTGTACTCGGCTACAGCGGCTGACCTTATACTCGCGGTTCAACGGCAAATACGGCACTGGATCTTGCACCGTTGGGAGAGTTTTTTGTAGGGCTAACTCGATACCATATTGCGCTGTTCAAGCAAAATCGAAATAAAAAGGGAAGAACCAATACATACTTAGGCTAAGAGTTACTCATCGTTTTATACAAATATACACTGAGAAAAATGTTATTTTAAAATTTACTATAAATTCATTAAAAATTACTATATTATGTGGTAAAGCGAGTGTATGTTCAAATTTTATCAATTTTTATTATGTACATAGTAATTTTTATAAATGAGTTTAAATTTTAAAAAAATTTAAATTTTATTTTCGCTGCTCGTATTTTCAGAACATATACTTTATTGAAATCTGATGATACCATCATATATATTTAAGGTGAAAACAGTAATTTTAAATTTAATTTAGAAATAACATTTTTTTTTGACGACGGTTGGACTCGATCCCGGGGCCTTCAGCTTGGCAATTGGACGCGTTAACCACATACCCAAATATGCAGTTGAGGAAATAATTTTGGAACTTATATAGAAGGAACCGTCGATTACAAGAGCACTTTAATGATAATATTTAATTAAAATAAACAATTGATGTGCATAATATAAAAATATAATAATTAAATGGAGGTTTTTGATGTTGAAATATCAAAAGCAGAAGTAAACTAAAATCATTTAAGTTTACTTTACGATTTTGTATAAAATTGGAACCTAATATTTAATAATGTGAAGAAGTGAAAGAAAAAGAATCTTTAGCGATTTTCCTTTTCTCCAATCTTCTTGCGTGGTATATTTCAATATATTTAAAAAACGATTGCCAATTCATTGGCACACAGCTTCCTCCAAACTAATTTATCATTTCTAAATTTATATTCATAGTTCAAATATGAAATATATTAATGCAATGAAAATATTTTAAAATGATTTATTCTTAAATAAACTTATTGATGGAATGAATGCAAATAATAATAAAATAATTATGATAAAAATATTACTGAACTATATAATCGCGGTACCCTGTACAATTTAGAATCGTTATAAAACAAAAATAAGTGCATGAATTTTAAAAATATAGTTAAAGATGAAAAAAATGAACGGTCGATTATTAAAAAAAAAAACCATTATTTACTAAAATATAGCCATTCAAAAAGTTTTAGACAAAAAAGCACCTCAATAATACAAATAATCTAACTTTTCCCAAAATTTCAAGTCAATTGAAGCCTTCTTACTCCCGTAATCGTTGCACACAGAAAACTTTTTTTTTTCAGTTTTCAACTTTTTACTCAAGAAGTAGTTAACTTTTACAAATTGTAGTTATTTATATTTTAAGTTACCGAAATTTTTTTTCAGAGCAGTTCATCATTTAATTTGATTTAAAAAAAAAACACTTTTTTTAAAAACAAAAAACCCATAATAGTTATAGTAATTTTAGTTTGGAAATTATAGGTATTTTTATGGTCTTTAAAATGCTTTTTCTCTGATTCAAATATCTCAATCCTATCATTAAATTAAAAAAAGTAAAAATCAATTTTTTGGAAATCGAAAAATTATCAAAACCAAAGTGAATCTGTGAAACAAAAAACGGATATTTGACCCACCAATACATGAAAAAAATGGGCGCTGAACGATGAGAATCCGTTCAGTAGAAGCTGAGATCCAGGCTTACAAACACACATACAGAGGTTTTCAGAAACCATGTACTTTGATGTTTGATTTCTCAAAATACAATTATAACATGTTTTTGTAACAACTCCAAAAATTACTATCGCAAAGCTTCCTCTAGGAGGAAACAAAAAAAATTGTTTGAATGTCCTGAACCTAATTGGCTCGTTTTTAAAACAATGAACTAGTAGTTATTTACCAAAGTTTCAGTGAATTCATGTAAATTTAATTCTTGTAAAATTTTTTTTACTTCGCCGCTCATTTAAATAAAGCTCAAATAGTATTCAAAAAATAAAAAAAGGTATATTTCTCAGGCTTCCATTCTATTAAGATTTTATAGGCTAGTATTATTAAAAGCAATACAATCTACTCCGAAATTCATCATCATCAGATTATTTCATCAATAGAAACATGTATACAAAATTTCAAAGCAATTCGAAGGTTTTTAAAAAAGTTATAGTAACTTCCATTTAATACGTATTCTTATATTTAAAGCACATTTCAGTTTAAGAAACCTAAAAAAATGTCAAGAAAAACTTGAAATTTTGTACAGCTATTGATGCAGATCATACCCTGTTGGAAGATTTCATCATTATTTTTTCAGTTTTTGATTAATTTTTGGAAAATACGCCTAATTTTTTACCAAAGTCCCTTTTAAAAACAACACCGTTTTGATCAAAATATTGGTCAAAAATTGGCCAAAGTGAAAATAGTAGTAAAATGCTGTAAATAATAACCTTTAATAAAAGTATTCAATTATTTTAAAAAAATTCTCTACTTTAACTGATTTGTAATAGTTTAAATAATTTTTTAAAATTGCATGAAATAAATGTATTGAATAATTATTAAATTATTTCACTGAGCAAAAAGTTTAGTAAAAACTACCATACTACCTAGTAAAGCCACCACAGACTGTCAAAATAAAAAAAATACCATACTTTATATAGGAAAATTTACCAAACAGTATAGTAAAATTTCTTACATATAGAGGAACTTTTACTGTAAATATATATAGGAAAATTTACCAAACTGTATAGTAAAATCTCTTAAAAGTACAGTAATTTTTTGGGTTTTTACAGTCGATGGTGGCTTTACTTGACAGTATGGTAATTTTTACAAGAGTATTTGTAATTTTTACTATTCTCTGTTATATTTTTTAATTTTAATAAAAAATTTAAATTTTTTATTAAATTTTTTAATCTGCCAACTTTTGAATATAAATAATAAATTCAAAGATACTTGCATTTTAAATATAAAATTTTAGTTTACGTCCTTATTAATCCACCATATTTATTTTTCATCAGTTTTTGAACAATATTTCACCAAAATATTTTTTAGCTAAAAAAAATTGGTGAATTATTAGTGAAGTGGACAAAAAAGATGGTGAAATTTCCCACAGAGAAATAAATATATACCAAAATCAATGTCTAATATCGCTCGGGTCATATAAAAGTTTTGAATCAATCCGAATTTTAATTATTTTAATTTACATTCTTTTATACAGAAAATAGTTTTATATATTGTTTAAAGATTTTTTAGGAAATATGACTTAAATACGTAGCAATAATGAGTTGGTAAATACGTTTATTTGAAAAATAATACAAATTTTATGTATGGATATGTAACGTTCTGGGAACATACAAACCCGGCACGAGAACCGTGTCGTGAGTATTACGTTATTTATGTTATTTTATTGAGCTAAAATCTTACTTTTTGAGATTGCTGTCGTGATGCGTAGAGGAATTCGTAAAGATGTGAACGAATAGAATTCGAAATACACGGCCAACTTTTATCTTTAATTATTTTGCGAGGACTAGAGCTACTGAGTTACACTAAGAAATGAGTCGCGAGAGGCAGTAAAGTGTTTTCATGAAAAATTGGGGTTTTTATAGAGGATCAAGAAAGGAGGACACTTGCAGTAGGTATTGATATTTAAAATTTAGGCAAACTTCGCTTCTGGAGCAAGAGAGCATACGTAGAGATAGAGTGAGTGGAAAAAGTGTAGATGATCGGTCTGGTGAAATAATAAGTTAGATAAAAATTTTTCAACTTCGATTACTTGATATTTATTAATTAAAACAATTATCTTGTATAAATGATTTTAATAAAATATAGCTTTAGATATTTTATTCCCTTGAATAATTCTTTTAATTCACTCATATATTTATATATATTTATTTAGATTTATATTCTATATGTGTTTTATCTTTCATTTATAATTATTGTATATACATTTCCTTATATATCATTCTTTTTAGTTCTTTCGCATTTCTTTCTATTATTCATTTTTTTTATTTCTTTAATGTTTCAATTCTCTTTTGATTATTATATATCTCTTTATATCATTTATTCCATATATCGTTTATTTCACGTATTATATATGGACAAATCCACAGTTTTAACTACTGCGTGACGATTTTTTCGGCGTAATTTATTAGGATAGAAAATAAAAAAAGTATTTTGAAAATAAATAAAAAATAAATAAAATTAGAATAATAAAATAATTATCTTAACATAAAAGAAAAATCGTAGAATTAAGGCAGAAAGTAAAAGAGATTTTTTATAATAATTGTATATCATGTAACGGAGTGATTTTTCGGTAATTAATGGTTTTAAATCAATCCCGCTAGTAACGCACGGCGGTACAATGCGATGCTTTAATAGACATGTTCACTGCTCAGCTGTTGGGAACGAATGTCGTGCACTCGTTCACGCGCGGAGGCGACCGCTTCAGGGAAAACCTGTGCATTAAAACGCGGAAGGAACGGAGAAAGATAGGTGTTAACAATTACGACGCGTCAGTTAGCAGAAAAAAAAACAAAACATATATTTAAAACTACGGCCACCGGTCGAAAGAGTGGCATCGACCGATGAATATATGATTAGAATAAAAGTACACAAAAAGAAGTGAATAGTAAAACAAAGAAAATAAAAAGAACTGTGAACAAAGCATAAATAAAATACGCGCCTAATTTCTATTGGTGATGCGCCCGTCAAATAATAAAACCGCGCAAAACGATCGGCCGCTGCTGATCTTCGACACTGTCGTGAGCCGGAAAGAGATAGCACTTGGTAGAAACAGCTCTGTTACTTATCGCGCGGAGAGAGCGCTCGCTCTTGAAAGAAGCCGAGCGTGGCCGAGCACGGCCGAGGCGCGGCGAAGATCGGAGCCGCGCGAACGGCCCGCTCGCCGTGAGCAACTTTGCCGAGTCACTCTCTATCTCTCTCTATTAGCCACGCAGTCGATGCTGCACGGCGGGCCCTCGCTCTTTCCCTCTCACTCTAAAACGTAATACACACTATGACACCTAGACTCCGAAAACTACGTAGCACACCACCAGCACATCATCAGCGAGCAGGGGCTGTCAGACAGTATCCCCAAGGGGAATCTACATCTAGATCCCGTAAACTATAGAGCGCACTACCTGGATATCATTATCGACGACCTGTTACTTGGAGGAACCATCTTACGTTCATCGACACCTAGGACCCGAAAACTATGTAGCGCACCACCTGAACATCATCACCGGCGAGCAAGGGTCGTCAGACAGCATCTTCAAGGCGAATTGACACCTAGACCCCGCAAACTATACAGCGCACTACCTGGACACCATTATCGGCGACCTGGTACTTGGACGTACCATTTTAAGGTGAATCGATCTTTAGAACTCGAAAATAACGGTGGGCACCACCTAAACATGTTCATCGGCAACTTGATACTTGGAGATAGCTATCTGAAGTCTATTCGATTGAACATCTACCTGGATTGATCCTCGATCATACCTCGGTGTCTTACTTTCGACGAACCTCGGTGTTTAACTCTGGCGAATCTCGATTACAACCATTATTGGGAGTTTAAGTTTTCATTAATATATCTGAATTGACCGAGACAGTTCGTCATTTAATATAAGAGAAAAACATTATTTATTAGGAAAAAACAGTTTTCTTGTAAAAAGTAGAGCATTCTTTAAAAATAATTTAATATTATTTAATTTTATTACTTACAGCATTTTATTATTATTTTCACTTTGGCCAATTTTTCTATTAAAAAAAATATTTTTAACAAGGTTTTTGGTAAAAAATTAGGTTAAAATTTGTCTAATTTACAAAAAATTCGTGAAAAATTGGTCAAAAGATAGTGAAAACTTCCAACAGGGTAATTCAATTTTATACAATAAGCTTATTCATTTGGAGAAAAAAAAAATTTTGTTTACATAATTAACCATTTGCTATCAAGCATTCGAATTTCTAAGAAACCTGCCTTTGACGAAGTATGCCTGCAAACTATCAAACTTAGATGGATGATATTAAGTGTCCGCTCCGAGGTTCGCTCTCTGCGAGATCCAACGTTCGACTGATGACGGATTAAGCTGGCACTCTTACAAAGCTACTCTACTCTACTTCCCCCTCTCCCCGTTCGCGCTTCCGCTGAATTTGCGCGAATTTCACGTTTCGATGTCGCTCCATCGACAAATCCGGTGATGCTGACGGTTTATTTTTATCAAAAATCTGTACAGTTTCCACGGCGCGTAAATTTTTAACTTAGACACTCTAATTCAATTTAGAAACGCGCATACACCTTGTTTTCCGGTGCAAATGAGTTACGCGGGAGAGTTTGCGCGGGAAATGGCAGGAAATAAACATGTTCGAACTTGTCTTAAGCAGACGACTGCAGTAAGAGAGATTCGAATGGCGCGCAGTGAGAGAGGCAGCGGTGTCTGAACGAGAGAGAGAAAGAGATTGAGAGAAAGAAAGAGAAAGAGATTGACAGAAAGAGAAAGAGATTGAGAGAAAGAGAGAGAAAGAGAGAGAAAGACAGAGAAAGAAAGAGAGACCCAAAGCGAGCCTACAGTCCCCGAATCGAGCCGTAGACAGTCGTGGATAATGACACGTAATTTTCAATTTCTACACGACACACGTCGTAAATGTAATTAATGTAATTTATGTCGTAAATGTGTCGTAAATGTAATTAATGAAACGAAGCGAATTTTTCAACCTTCAAATGAAGTTTTTGCAATGAAAGCAGATTTTTAATATACTTTTTATGAATGACAATTAAGTTTTAATTATCATATGTCATGATGCGTGTTTAAACAATTTTTTTTATTGCTCAGCATACTTAATAACCAATTTATTTATTGACAGAACCGGCTGTTGATCGGGCCAATCAACACGAATTTGCAAAGGGTTAAATAATCCAATACACTCGATTCATCATTTTTAAAAAATACATAAACTGCTGCCAATTCATTGGCACTTAGTTTTCTCCTAACGAATTTATCATTCCAATATTATTTCTAAGGATTCATTAACAACAATCGATTTCAAGAAAATAATTTCAAACTATTCTATAATTTTTTTCTCCGAAATCATAGGTATTTTTATGCTCTTTAAAAAAAAAGCGATTTTTTCTATTTTTAACTGTTTCCACCATTTTTATATAAATTATTATAGCATAAATTGAAAGAACGGAAAAAAAATACAAAAAAAATGTGTATTTAAAAGTTAGCCATTTATATGTGACCTAACCTAAAAATCGATCAAAAAATTAAAAATTTTTTCTAGGACATATTTTTTGCGAAAAGAATCTGAAAAAAATCAGGTATATTTACACCCCAAAGATACGCCTTTGTGAATTTTTTCAGATTTTTAGAAGCCAAATTGCGTCTGGAAAAAAATAAAATAAAAAAATCACATTTTTGAGGTTATAAAATCATAGGAGGCATATGGGTGTCTAAAAATTTGGCTGCGGGGGTTTTTTTTAATGTACTTTCGATTGGCCCAGTCAGTTTTTCGAAATCGCTAAAGGCATATTTCACATGCTTATTCGGCTATAGCCTTTTTCAATAATCGTATTCGAATACATATTTCTTCCTTTATTGATCAAAGTCTTCATTTTTCGCTAAAAAAATAACGATATAATCATTATTTATTGATATAAATAAGAAATATTATGGATTCTGGTTTGTGCCTTCATACCGAGCAGACGTGTTTACTCAATCGAGCGTAAACAGATTAAATTCTGTGTACTATTGAAGTTGGAAAGCGTGTGAATCAGTTTAATAAATCTAGTGGTGATATTAATAGTTAAACTGCTCTTGCATCTTGCAGCTACAATTGCAGAGTGATTACTCATCCAAAAATGGCTTCTGATAGCAGGGGTTATTCTTCTCAAGAAACTTCAAGTACCTTACAACCAAATATTCCAAAAACTTACGCATATGCAACGAGATCAAAGAATGATCAAGCCATAATTATAGAATCTATTCCGGACTGCACAAATGATGACTACCTCGACGGTTTAGAACAGCTTGTTAATATTAGTGATATAATGTGTATTTCTAAAATCTCCGGCTCCAGAGTTATCGTATTTTTATCAAAACCTTCGTTGGTAGATTCTCTTAATAATCGTAAAGTTTTAGTGAATAACAATTAGTTAAATATCAGACCGTACATAGAAAGCAACAAACGAATGGTGATTTCCAACGTAAGCCCAGTGATACCTAATGAAGTAATCCTAGATGCTCTACAAAATATGGACATAACTCAAGTATCACAGATCACCTACATGAAAGCAAGCTTGCATAAGCCAGATCGAGCGCATATCATTAGCTATAGGCGTCAAACCTACATTAAACAGGAGGATGAAAAGAAACTTCCTGAATCCATACAGATTAATTACGAAAATGTGAATTACTGGATCTATTTCAGTACTGACACTACCTGCTGTTTCCTCTGTAAACAAGCCGGTCACGTTGCCAAAGTCTGTCTCAAGGCGAATACAGTAAATTCGCAAGTGGCATTATCGCAAGATTCCATGGAAATTAGTCCCAGCAGTTCACAGATAGTAAACACAGGCATTAACTTTCCAGCACAGAAACGACCACCTCCTTCCACAACGTTTTCAGCAGTTATTACAGAGCAGATACAAACACTGTCTAATACTCCAGTCAAATTAGCTCCAAAAGTGATGGTTTTTTGCAAAAATTAATAGTAGAATTCGGAGAGCACAGTCGTATAGAATACGGTAATACAAATCTACGTTTCTGATGGGCGAATTGTTTATAATCATAGATTAAAGGTGCAAAAAACAGTTTTTTGCATTTTACGAAAAACTACTGCTCGGATGAAGTTCAATGTATGGAAGAAGTTGTAGGTATTTTTAATAGCTAGAAAAGTAGATAAGTTTTATGTCAATTGGTCAATTTGTTCAATCACAAATTGCAAAAAACCGTCAAAATTCAGAATTTCGAATTTTCT
>JAWWEO010019203.1:0-16271 GCA_035582975.1 Ormyrus labotus | reverse complement strand
ATACCTATTTTATACGTAAAATTTTTGAAAATACCTTATAAATAGATATTTAATGTTTTCAATCTCTACCAGGGAAAAAGAGTATAATGTAGATTGCAATTCAATTTATTTAGCCTATCAGTATTTCGTACAGAGTAATTAATAATAGATCAACAAGTGCACGTTTAGAATTTAGTTAAAAGTGCATTGCGAAAAATCTTAAATAAATAATAATTTGTTTTATTTGTCTTCTGTCCGTTAATCGCCCGAAACTGAACGAAACCTCATAAACAAATAAGTTCGCTTATACCATAAAGTACTCTCCCATTTTTTCACAATCATCAAGAATGCAGAAAGCAATCACAATTAAGCGCAAAAGGCCGCAATTCTTATCGAAGCTCCAACGCTTCTAATCAAAACAAACACTCGTAAAACAAAAGCGACAGCCCGTTAAAAATTAACGCAATCAATACCGCTGGAGAAAAAAAGTTCGGCGAAACGTCAGCCGCGATAACCCCGTCGGATTTTCACTTTCCCGACGAATATCTGTGCGACGCCGTAGAATCGTTATTTCGAGGGGCCGCCGGCCGTTAAAGAGAACTGCATGTAATCAAGCCAGCTTCATAATACGACTTTATGGGCTTTCCTTTTCGCGTATACGAGGGTCGTAACGACTTGGGTTGTTTTCTGCGATGTGGACGGGTTTTTATGTTGGGGATAGTGTTGATTTTGGAGCTTTGTGAGGAAGGTTTATTAAAAGACGGTGGTTGCTGTTTTTTTTTCTTGGGTATAGTGGTGGAGTAGGGAAATTGGGAACTGTGTGATTAGTCACGTAGGTTTTTCTGACATTTGATTCAACGCTTATTAGATGTACAAGTTGAAATTTCTTTGATTGTTTAGTATTAAATATTATTGTACCTTCACGTCAATATTTGTAATTGAGATAAACAAGCGAACATTATGTTGAATGTAAAATAAAACGCATCGAGTAAAAGTAAATCTCCTGCATTTAATTCTAACCTTGTATCAAACCCAGCAATCCGTTAAGAATAGCAACTAAATACCATTAATACAATCGCTTCCTCTTATTCAATCCAATGAAAAGCCAAAGGATGAAAAGCGAGTTCTGTTTCCTAATTAGCCTCGAACAATCGCGATTGAGGATCGCCTTCATCAAAGTGAAAAACCGAAAACAGACGCAATTAAGTTTCTCCGAATCAATCATAAAAAAATTCGTCAGCAACGTTTTCCATGAATAAACGGCCATCCCGACTTTTATCGAATGTGAGTACATGGATGATATTTTTATCGAGCGCCCGGCGAAATGCACTTGTGGAGTTCTTTATCGCTGGATCGATTTCTGCAAAAACTATCAGCGAATTTCGAATTAAAAGGATTTGAAGATTCAGAAGAGCAAGAAGTTTATTAAGCAAAATTTAAAAGGAAAGAATGGGCGTTGTCTTGCCGCACTCGGCCTTTTCTACTTTCGATTTTGTTTTATTTCACTTTCTTTTAATTTCATTAAAATGTCAATCATAGTAATTACTTTCGTTACTAAACTAGGTGATTTCAATTTTTCTTTTTTTCTTCGTGGATTTTAAACGGTTCAGGAAGCCAGGAATTGGAGCTCGTTAAAAATGTAACTTTTTCCGATGTAATCTTTACTTTTAGAATAGTAATAAAGCAGCTATTCTTTTATTATTAAACACTTTTCCTTTTCAGACGCTTAATTGCTTTCTCTTTTATTAAATAGTAATGGTCAAAGTTTTTCAATTTTCTTCAAAATAAAAAGTTCCGCAATTATTTGCGCGCTTCTTCGAACGATGAGTGGAAAGTTGAACTCTTATTTTCCTTTCGTAACTCTATTTTCAAATTAGTTCCATTCAGCGATTCTTTCGTCCGTTTTCTAAACACAAACGAATAAAAACCATTTCTTCAGGATTTACCCAAATAAAATAACCAAATTTTTCCCTCATCTCTTTACCTGAACTTTACATCAACTTTACCTGAAAAAAAAAATCAATTACTTGGAATTTCCAGCAAGTTCTGTTGCCAAAGGCCAAGAGAAAAAGGATCGCTTGGCCAGCAGCGTAACGGATTATTCGTCGGACACGCTGCTCGCGCAGCCACAATCAGTCATATGTAATATCGCCGAGCGGCGTTTTCAGCTAATTAAGAGAGCCGTGCTATCTGTCTCTCTTTCTTCGACGCCCTTCAAGCCCGAGAGACGATGCGCGATAATTGCGATGTACGTTGGAAGCCCGAGTGGCTTCTTGTTGTTTCGCTGTTTAGATGCCTGCTTTTTATCTTGCTGCAGTTTAAACTGCGCTGGTGCGTATAAATTTTAGATGTAATTGAAGAAATTGTAAGCTTCATAGTGATTTTTCAGTTGGCGGGGATCAGTATTCTACGTAGGTATTGTTTGTTTAATAAAACGTTGCTTGAACAAAGAAGTAGGGAACGTGAATAATTTATGATGCAAAGCAATGAAGTTAATAGGAAGTTATTTGATTGCAGCGGTAGAAATAAATCGAATATGAATTGTAGACAAGAACTGTACTCAATTTACTGTATTATCATCTGTTTGTTACGATTGCTTTTATTCATAACCATTTAGATAATTATAAGCAAATTTGTTGAAGTATTGTCAGTTAACATAATTTTTTTAAGATAAATAAATTTTCATTATCGTGAAACTATTTAAGAAGCAATCTACAAAGCTCATTATTTATTTTCCAGAATATAATAATTTATCTTTCGAAAAGTTTAAGCCTCCCATAAAACATTAATATTCATTGCGATTAGCATCCGCATACTTCTTAACGAGCACTAATTAACGAAACCCACCATAAATCATACGAAAAGCCAACTTCCAAGTAAATTTCCACTATAAAAAACCGCTTTCAATCTCCTCCAATAAATCTCCACGAGCTCTATCGTGAAACTTCCGCAAAACCTGAGGAAGATTCCGGCATGTCCGACCTCGGCTAAAGCAGCTCACGTCGTCACGCTTTCACCAGCGGTGAAAAGCGAGAGCCTGAAGTCGCTACCTTATCGACTTGCGCGGCCGACGGCGCGTGGAAAATTCGAATTCGATTTTCGTCAGTGCGCCAAGTTCTGCTGTTGAGATTTGGAGATAATGTTAAGCGCTTTGAGTTGCGCAAGATGTTTGGTAATATGTCGGAGAAAGTGAACGTTTAATTAAGGAATATGATTTTTATTTATAGTTAGTTGGTAGTCGTTCTTTTAGTTATTTATCATTTTTTACAAAGTTTTCGTTATGTTTGTTTATAGTAAACTATAAGTTAGCAAAAAAAAGGATGAAAATGTTTTAAACTACAAAACTGGCTTAAAATTAACTAAAAACTTCTTAATGATTTTGCCAAGATTGCTAGAGAAATTAAAATTTAGAATACTCTTTCAAAAATATTGGAAGTTTCCCTAATCATAGTTTCCTTAATTATTATTAATTTATCAAAGAGTCATGACTTTATTATTTCTTTTTCTTTTGAACATTTCTTACAATACATTTATTATTTTTGTAGTACAATTAATTATAAAATATTAAAATATTTTAATGAAACAATATCTTCCATGTAGTTGCATCTATATAATCTTACAATTAAAGGAAAAGACATATGTTCCTATTTATCTGAGGGTCACCTTACTGGTTACCGTCCTGCAGGCATACTAAGAGGGTTGCCTTCCTTTAGGCGCTTAGGATGCAGGACGTATCAATAATATTGACACCTTTGTATATATGTATATGCTGATATACCTTTTTGAACATATGTGTGTGTAGGAGTTTACACGGGTACATGTGTGAATATATGAGTATATGGATGAGATGACAATTTACTCTTCAATAATTTATTGTTATGATTTTGTCGTTTCACGTATTGTTCTTGATTAGCGATATCTAAGATTAAATCTAACAAGGGTTCATCAGAGTACATCATATTGACAAATTTGTAGGGATTAATGAGTCAATATTGACAAATAATTGATAGGCATATATGTGTAACTGAAGATGTTAAGAGATCCGCAGTTTATGAAGTGAATGTTCAATTTGACTGACTTGCCTTTATAGATATATAGACTTACGCACATCTACTTGTACACACGTGTGAACATATATACGTATTTGTAGACATATACCGCACACACTCTTATTTGCACTGCAACCCTTGGGTGACTGATCAAATTGATGTAACGTTGCAGTCTGCCGCATAAAAAAGAAAACCTCACGCAAACCCACATACTCAAGTAATTTTGATCCACATATCAAGAACCAACAAATACCGGAGTTACAACTATTTCGTTCCAAACTAGTTTTCCATTTACTTACTTTTTGCGAAATGCTTTGCAGCCTACAGTAATACATTATTTTAAGTGAATTATTTTTGTAAATAATACTGATGATAACAAAATACGATTTTATTATTTTATGGGTTATTAAAATGTATTAAAGGATTTTAATCTTTAGCTATAAAAGAAAATTTTACGTACTTTGTTAAATGTATGTACATTTATTTTAATGTATAATTATATTTATATTAAATACGTGTATATATATTTTTTACGGATCTTATTGGATTTTATTGTGCTTTTCATGAAATTCCAAAAATTATTTTATTGATACTTATATCGCTCTGAAGGCAAGTATGGAAAAAAGCCTGAGGACGACCGCGCTACTATATACTTTGATATTGGTTAGCGATACTTTCAAATATTTACTGCGTTGATAAATATAGCTTTTATATTTATCATAACTAGGTTAGATAGAAAGCTATTTCGTTGTACTACATTTTAAAAAAAGTTTTATGTAAAACAATGTTCTCAAATTAAAGATATCGAGAAACAAAAAATTTGTTAGTTGTTTTCCAATTCAATATTTTTCATTTTCGATTCAGATTTCCGGTTCTTCCGACTTCCGGTAAAAACTAACTAGAGATCTAGAGAGAAAAAGAGAGAGGTCCGCATAGTGCGGGTAAAATTGACAGATAAGATTATAAATATAACCTAATGTTTTATTACTGTTTTGGTGATAATAACCAAAAACAACTTGATGTTGAAATTGACGAAAGCACTCTTCTGATTTCGCACAATAGACGCGAAGAATGATAATGGAAAAGACGCTGCTGAAAAATCACGCGCATCCGTCGTGGATTGTTAATCCTTTTAGCGTGCCTGTGCATGGGTGAGAAAAAGGAGGCTCGCGTGTCGGAAAATAGATGTCCCATCGCTGCTTCATCGTCGTTCCCGTGCAGTAGAAATAATTGATAAATTTCCTAATTTTTCGTATAAGGTAATTTACAAGTGATTGGAGAATAATAGGTATGCAATTGCTAAATTCGATCGTTTACAAGCTGACAAAGTTTCTCTACGGTAAAAAAACAACAGATTTTCTAAAATAAACTCCAACTGCTTTACCAAACGGTAAAAATCGTAAACTCTAAACCCGCATATATTTTACAAACCCCCCAAAAAGAGCCCGTTCCAGCAGTCGATAACCTCTCTCTATCTTTCTCCACAGGTAACCTCCCTGCTGCTGGAGGCGGAACGTCGCAAGCTGGCAGTACTGCAGCGGGAGCTGCAGGTAGCCCTGGCCGAGGGTGGCAGCGTCAAAGTCAAGGAGAAGCAGCGGCAGGAGCTGCTGCACGCCATATCGTGAGTTCACGACCAGCTCACCCCTCCCTCTTCTCCCTCCTTGTACACGCGAACTTTGACGCCCCGAATCGATGAACTTTCGCGTTAATGGGCAAAGTTTGCCTTTTTAATTCTCGCGGCCTGACGCCGCGGCTATAATTCTCGGATGAGCATATTTTTCTATTGTTCACTGGCATCATGGAGGGGCGTGGGGGGAGGGGGGAAGGATTTATAAGGTTGTTTACGGAAGGAATACCGTTTTTTTGAGTTTTATGAGCTGTACAGCACGTTAAATATTTAATCAAATTATAATTTTGAGCGTGGGAGGTTCATTAAAAGTTTTTTAATTTTAAATTTTTATGGAAAAATTGGATTTTTTTTTTTTTTGGTTCCAGAGGAAAATGATTTAATTCTACTTGTGAATTTTTCAAATTAATTAATCTTAGAGAAAGTAGCCTCGTCACTGCTTATTAATTTGTTGTATAATTCCAGATTTACCTTAAATAAAATAAATTAAGTTCTTATTAACGCCAGCCTTAATGATAATGGCGTTTAAAAAAGAAGATTTTTATTCGCAAGCTCTTTTTATTTCTCTGCAATTTTCATATGTCAACACACGAAAGCTCTAAGATAATTACTCGAGCCATGGAAACTTTTTTAATTACACTTGTCCGCTGCTTACAAATCTTTTTTCATACGATGAATTTAATTGCGTTGCTTTCAAATTCGCGACTCGCCTAATCAAAAATTGTAAACAGATGTCGGCGCTGTAATAGGTTTGGCCACTATTTGGATAAACTTTCATTATCCAGATCGATAAATTATTATTATTAGCTAATAAACATCATTAAGCTGTTCCATTAAAGTTGACCGAACTGTTGACATGCACAAACCATGATTGATGCTGTTTGTTTAATAAATCCTTTTGATATTACCTTATGGTTGTGTAATATTAGCAGCTTGTCAGTGTTATGCAATTTACAGTTAATTAACTCTTTTTAAGTTTCATCATAGATAAATTTAAAAAAGGTCGTTAAACAAGAGAATCTCAAAGTCTTTGATTGTTATTTATTTTTTAATTAACGAATAAAGCCAATCTTTTGTATATAAATTAATAGAAAATTTTTAAAATAAGAATTATTTTTTACAAAAGAACATTAATTTTAAAGCAAAATTAAAAAGTCATATTTGGTAAATACTCAATGCAATTTTCCACTTCTCATGAAATATTCGTTTTAAAAAACTGAAAAAATTTATAATAAAGGTTTAATGCTATTATTACCTAAAAAAAATTCTCTTTAAAATTCTTTTATACAGCCTCTACTTTATATCGCGTCCCTCTGTCAAAAATTCCAATTAAAACTCGACAAATCAGCGTCGAAAAAGCGTTGACACGAATATTCGTTACAATTTGAAAATTTTCTTTTTTTTATTACATCACGCGGCGCGAAACAAGTAGCCCAAGCAATTCCGGGGAAAATAAATGGAGCAAAAATTCTGTTTGCCTCCCCAGTTTTTTTTTTTTTTTTTTGCTCTTGTTCACGATACAAATTTTGTTTGCCTCCGCAGAAAAATACAAGCGCAGCATCAGCAGCTGGACAAAGAGTACAGAATTCATGCGGCCGGTGTCCTGCTCTGCAATTCACGGGCCTCCGGGAAGGTGAGTTCATCAAAAATTGATATTTCATTCGAGGCCGAGGCGACAGGCGAACGGACCCTTCCAATTCTCCATTCGTCTCAGACGGAGGGATCGATTTTTATTTGGCCCGTCTGGGATGGATGGGGAAAATTTACGTATTGATGCCTTCTTTTAGAAAATTTGTCCCTTTTGTGACGTGGATACACTGCCGATATTGTAAAAAAGGGAAATTTGTTTAGAGTTTCTCAATATATTCGAAATTCATTATTTAATCCAGTGTCATGGACGATGACGTCATCCACAGACGAGGCGCGAAAGATGACCATCGATGCAAGGAAATACGAGAACTGCTCGTATGCACCGAAGCTGCATCGTGGACGTTAGAGCTCGGTGTTAGAGCACGAGCCTCGCAATCGTGAGGTCTCCTTTTTTCCTTTCCTTCCTTGCTTGGTCTTTATTTAATTTAATTCGCGGCCCGTAACATTAGCAATCAAGTAATATTAAAAGTTAAGTGTGCTTATGTTAATTGTGTTAAAACCAAAAAAATGAATTGATCGACATTGCAGGTAAGTGATACGATTTAATACTGTTATTCGTAATAATTTAAATAATAACTGTCAATAACATGATAAATCTCATTAAACGATGTTATTGAAATAAACAGGACAATTGAAAGTTGCAAACTCGAGTAAAGCGGTTACATTGAGTTTATTCCGGAACTTGAAAGTGTGATCCGTATTTGGAATGTATTTTATTTACTTACCCAAAAGTCCTCTTTAGCAAATTGCAGTAGAGCATTTTCAAAATGAAATGTAGCAGTATCGTACATATATTTCCCTCGCAATCTGATCTGATTTGAATCCGAGAGGCATTTAATTTTACGCCCTTGATTTTTATTTCCTCTGCCTTCTGTATCAAAAGTTTTTAATTAATTCCTTCCAATTTCAAAACTGTCAGCCGAATTCATCGATCGATATTAGGAAAAAAAAAAAAAAAAAAAAAAACGAAAAATTCATATCCCCAAAATTCGTGCGCAACAGCACAAAACTACTCCTCTCA
Organism: Ormyrus labotus; assembly: GCA_035582975.1. Classification (NCBI taxonomy): domain Eukaryota; kingdom Metazoa; phylum Arthropoda; class Insecta; order Hymenoptera; family Ormyridae; genus Ormyrus; species Ormyrus labotus. Next base: position 7,945 of record JAWWEO010019203.1, on the reverse strand, counting down.
CCGAAGACAACCCCGTCTATCTCGATCGGCTCGCCGAAATCTAACACCCCCGATACAAAAAGAGACAGCCAGCAGTAATTCAGTCCCTTTATTCATCCCCGCGTTATCGATCCCAGGTCGAATGCAGAGGGCAGCCTTCGACGATCTTGATAGCTCGGAGAGGAAAAAAGGGCCCGGAAGTCCGCCTTATCTACCCCGAGCATCCGGCCGTCAATCCGAGGAAGAAAAAGCTCGCGTGATTTTAGCTCCCCCGCGAAAATTAACAGCCCCGGAGAATTCGCGCGCGCGCGCTGTTATGAGCATCGGGAGAGGGAGGGGGGGGCATTAGAGCGAGAGCGTAGCCGCTGGGCAAATTTCGCGGGGGGGAAACTAAGTCCAAGGCAGGTGTACGTGCCTCCGGCGGGATCTCGCGCCGAGAGGAGGTGCGTTTTACCTGGGAAACTCGATTTCGAGCCTGTCTGGATGGATTTGCGAGGCGACGGAAAAGATTGCTGGATTTTGCCGTAGCTTTTTGGGGTTGGCTCGTGAAGATTTTTATCTTTTATAGAGATGAAAAGTTGATTTCGCGTGGTCGTTAGATTATCAATTAGGAGGTACAGTTTCTTATCGCGCGGAAAAAGGTTTAAAATGGTTCGGAGGTGTAACGACTGCAGGGTAATTTCGTGATCGATATTGCTACGATTGAATCAATTAATTAAAAGAACCTTATTCGAAGAGCAATTGAAATTAAATGACTGAAGTTCGCTGTCCATTATCCCGCGGTATACAAAGGAAGATTTTCCTAGTTTTGCAAGAAATTAAAGTTTTAATTTTCATAATTCCTCGTAACGGTTAAATTTTAACGCGGCGTTCGTTTGTTAAACTTTAAGAAAAATTCCGAGAAGCGCGCAGATAAAAAGCTCCATTAACGGTCGCCGTAAAAATCTTAATTAAAATTCTGAAAACTGTAAGCAATTTCCTCAAAGTTAACCGTAACTCCACATAAACAAAAAAACAAAAGACAAAAAAAAACAACCACTCAAGTATGATATTACTCGGCTTAAACGATTCAATTTAGCAGTTACTTCGCCCGGCAAAACAGATAAAACTGGAACAACCTCTAACTACTCTTTATAACCCGGCAATATAGAGCAATAATCAAATAAACCCGAGTCGGTAAGAACAACGAGTCTCGGAGACAGAGAGGTCGGAAATAAAAGAGCAAGTATTTTGATAGAGGAGCCATTTGGATCCATTAACTTTGCTCTCAGCTCGCTGCTCGTAAAGTTTCACTTCCCGATATTAGCCGGCGTGTCTTCCGGCTCATACGCGGCGCGCGCGCGGCTCCCTTTTCCAGCAACTTCTTATCGAATAAAGCACTTTCCCGGGCTCGAATTCCCCAGGTATGACTCCTTATTGTCGAAATTCCATCATGCAAAGGGGAACGGCTGTATATATACGCCGGCGCGTTTTCGAATCTCGTCGTTTTATTGCTGGAGGAGAGATGCCTGCCGAGCAGCTGGAAAAACTTGGGGAGGTTGAGCCTCGTTGGGTAAGGTTGTAAAAGGCTTCGCTGAACTTTCAACGCGCCTGGCGATAACTTGCCGCACGAGAATTTCGCTCGTAAAGTCAATTAGTTTTAAATGCTCCGGGAGATTTTGGATTTTTAAATAAAATTTCCGAATCGAGTCGAGGAATGAGTAACGTTATCGAGCGGCTCTGACAGTTTTTTTGATTGGGTTTCGATATTTTTAGTTATTTGGGGTTTTCTATTCTCATATAAATTTCTGTTAAAAAGGGAAATAAAACTTCTCGATTATCGGACTGGAAAATTAAAAATTACTTTCCACTTAATTTCGTAAAGTAAATAAGATAAAAATGAAAGTAAAAAGAATTTAGAGTTCTAAAATTTGTTTCCATTATTTTTGATATTGGAAAAGCTGAAAAAATATTATCCATATTAATCTGAGGGTTGACCAAATTTTGAATCAAGTGGGAAAATATTTTTCACACCGTTTATTGCAATTCCATTTTAATATGCACCAAAACGCAGCTGCCAGAAGAAGGAAAAAGTAGTCAAAACTGTGAATCACAGAAGTTTATGGTTTATACATAACCTTTTACTTTAGTAACAACAACTCGATTTTTAACAGCATACTAACTTTTTAAAACTATTTATTGTGTTGTTTTTAAGACTCTTAAACGAAGAAAATGAAAAAAACGAATTGATAACTTTGGTTTTATTTATGTTTTTGAAAAATTCATCAATTTGTTCGGTTTTGCCTTTGCTATCTCGAATAATAAATGTCACGGAAAAAAAATATTTTTTCATGTTAATTTAGTAAACTAAAAAATTCACTAATAAATTACAAATCTTTTTTTAAATACACCGGACAATCTATTAATCCAACAACTTTTTCTTCTGTTACCCACCAATAAATCAAAACGCCAAAATCAATCCTTCGAAATTTTTTTCCCTCGAATGGAGAAAAGTGCAGCTCAACAGCTCCTGCTTTCAATTCTCCCTCCCCAAGCATCCAAACCAGGCGAATTTTCATCGCCTTTTTACGCGAGAAATCCCGCGCGAATTTTGAAATCAATGAAAAAAAAAAAAAATGCAATTTTTCGTTTCGTTACGCCTATGTATAGGGAGGGTCGCGGCAAAAAATTGCGAGCATTTCCCCGCAGATCGCGAATACATACCTACAACTTCCGAGTGTAATCGCCGTTTAACGCGGCAGTTTTTGCGTCTCGCGGGACGCTCCGTGATTGTATATCCGGTCGGGCCGCAAAGAGATAAATATTCGCAGCCGCGCGAAATTATTTTCGATCTGTACAGCGGGAGCTTTTTGTTCGCGGGCTCTTTTTTTCGGACCGATCGGGGCATAAATTCGGAATTAGGGTTTTTTTTCGGCGGCTCCGTATAATTCTTGATGTTTAGAGTGGCAGATGCGTTTTATGTGCCGGCGCTGCGAAAAAGGGGGTATTGAATATTTATAAGCTCGAGGATTTCGGAGGGGGATTGATTTTTGTGTACTTACATAAGTGCGCTTTGTTTACGGAGATGGCGCGGAGGGTGAAAATTGTTTTCGGACGCTTGAAAAGGTTCGAGATTTTTAGCGATGGGATAAGAATTTTAATTGCGAATTGGAGAACATGTATATAATTTTGATGATTTCCGCCAAGTACAAAAACTAAACTGTGGGGGTTGAATCTTTCAACGGTAGCTTTTCAGATTTCGATTACGATTGAAATTAATTAAAAAATAGCCATGACACTAATTCAATATTTATAAGAAATGCGATTATGTTTTACAATCTATCATTTTACGCATATTATTTAATAAAATAATAATAATAATAATAAAATCGATAGCTTTAAGAAATAAGTAAAATGTGGTGGTTTTTACTAGAGATGCATAAAGAAGGTTATATTTTCGAGAAAGAATAATTAGTTGCAGTGAAATTATAAATTATTTATGTAAAAGGAGCCGTGCAACTCGACTCGTTCAACGACATTAAAAGTATCTGATAAGTTTTCGAAAAAGCTTACAATCCGGCAGTCAATGCTGAAAAATGAAATACACTGTCAGAGAAAGCAAAGTAAATAAAGGATCTGAAGAAAAAGACGAAAACAGGCAAAAGGTAATGCGGAAGAACAGTAATGGATCGCTTTTTCAAAGATATATTATACTTTTCGTTCTACTGCATTGTTCGCGCTTTTAATATTAACGGAGTTCCGTTCTATTATTGATGCAGGAATCGCGGTGTTTTTCGAATTTTTTTCCCCCACGCGAAATTGCCGCGGCCGCCTGAAATGGGCTTCGCGAAATTGAATTGAACATGCATTATGAAAGAGAAGCTCGCGCTTCGTTTGGAATAAAGAAACGGGCACAAACTTTTTAAGATTCGCTTCGCATTTAATTACGTCTCTTTGTAGACGCGATTATTCATAAGAATTTTCACTTTACACGCTAAAGATTAAATATTTTACAGAGCGGAAAAAAAAATATTTTCAACGTACCGCGCGATATAGGCGCTTTAAAGAAGCGCGTAGTGCATGAAAACTTTTTCGAGCTCGGACTTTTACCCGCCAGCCTTTGCCGCGACTTCAAAAGATTTCGCGGAAAAAAGAAGAAGAAGAAGAGAACACGTAACACACCGAAATATTTTAGTTGTGCGTATTTCTTTGTAGGAGGGAGCTCTTACTTTTTTTTTTTTTAATAAAATATTCGCCGCGAATCCCACTTTCGATAGTTTTACGCGACCTTTGTCGCTCCGCGGCAAAAATTGCCTGATTCCGTCGAAGAATTTTATTGAAAAATTTCTTTACCGTAACTCGATCTTCTTTGGCCTCGTCTTTTGTTCCACCTCGCGTCGCTGATGCTAAGATTATTTGACGGGGAACGAATCTTGTCAGGCCAAGTGAATACAGAGGCGACTTATATACTTTGTAAATTTTTTAAGCTTGTTTTACTTCGTAACTTTTCCCTATTTTCTTTGCCGGGCCGAAAGCAGAATGAGAAGACCTTTCGAAGTCGAGAAGGAAAGAGAGTTGTTGAGGGAATTTTCTGATACTCAAACAAAAGGCTCAATCTCGACTGGATCAATAGTTTATTACTTAATTTAAACAGCGTTTTCTCTTTTGTCGATTCGTTTTTTTTCGTCAATTAAGATCTTGAAATTTAACTTTAACCATATTGGCAGCAATATCGCTAAAAATTATCCAACAGTGAAAGCATATTTCTACAACGTTTTTTAAAATACTATGGTAAAAATTATGCAACATTGAAGGATATTGCAGCAAAGCTTGCACCACATTTACGCTTTGTGGAAATTTACAGAAATATGAAAAGATGATTGATCGTAACCGTTGCAGAGCCATCTGTCATTTTGTCGTACCACCTCGACTTTAACTCGCTATTTTGGTGGAACGAACCGATAAATATAATTTATAATAGGTAATGCAGCTTCTTAGACCGGCTAGACGATGCAAGTGAACCGATACATCGCCTTCTTTATTGACTGCTGAATTATTACGCGGTCTTAAGTGAATAGAAGCGCGCGTCTCTTATGGCCGTAAAACAGGTTAAAATCTATAAACTTAAAAGAAGTAATAAATTGATAATATTTGAAGTGTACGTAAAAATAGGCTTTTGAAATAAGAATACTTATTCTATGAAAGTTTGTATTTTTATCATTCGATTCGCCAATTAAAAATATATTTTATTCTTCGAACAAAAATTCAAAAAGTTTTATATCTAAATGCAGACCGGTCCTTCATCAAAACTTCCGCGATCAAGTTGAAAACTCGAATAACCCGATTTGTCATTGAAAATTAAATCGTATACTCCACTGCAAATGGCCTGTTTCAAAAGAAGCTCAAACTTTACTCCCCAGTTACAATCCGTTCGCTGTCGCTAATTCTTCAAAACACTGGCGTCCCTCTTCTCGAATCCACTTCCCTCCTCCGTTCCATTCGGAAAACATACGCTCCGCACTCTACAATCCCCCCCGCCTTCGAGGCTTTTAATTTCCCATCAATGAAATTAGGCCGCGCATAACCTCCGAAAAGCCCGAGCATATCGCGGGGGCAGGGAGAGAGAGAGAGAGAGAGAGATTGCGACGAGAGCCGGCAGCTTTTTTCGAGGGGCCCGTAAAAGCCGGGCGACTCGGCGAATGGTCGATCAGCCCCTCGAACTTGTCTCCGGCACTCTTCGGGCAACTCTTATCTCCAGGTCGCACGCGGCCCTCTCTCTCCCTCTCTCTCTCGTCGAAATAAAAACTTGGTTACGAGCGAGCATATTCCTCAGCCTTAGCAGTCGTCGAATGCAAATGCCGCTCGCGCGATTACTCGGCTGGCTGCGCGGCCGCCTGTAATGCTATGCAGGCGAAGGGTGCAGAAGGAGAGAGAGAGAGAGAGAGAGAGAGAGAGAGAGAGGCGATTGTTGCCGGCGGCGTCTGCTTCGGTAAAAGGGGTCGAAGCGAGCCCAGACAAGTGTTGGAGGCCCACAAAGCGGTAATGCGCCTCGGACTCATTTTCGGAAGTGCTCTCTCTCTTTCTCTCTCTCTCTCTTTTCCTTTTGTTTCTTTCTCTCGCTCTCGGCGCTTTATCGCGTCGATGCCGCGCCTCCTTAGTCCGCGATTATCGTCCGGCCTTCTCTCGTCTTTTTGCGCGCTTTTCTTCCGATGCGGCGCCACGTGCGTTTCATGCTAGAGATGCCTTCGTTAGAGGGTCTCTCGCTCTCTCTCTCTCTCTCTCTCTCCTCTCTCGTTTTGTTTTCTTCCCCGAGAGCGAGGATAATCATTATAGGCGACGCTCCGCGCGAAGCATAATAGGACCGCTCGAGCATTAACTGCAGTACGCCGAGCTAATTGCCTTTTTTTTTTTTTTTTTACGGCTTCGTGTTTATTGGCTCGGCCTGCGTTGTGCTCTGGAAAAATATATAAATCACTTTCGCGCGATGACGATCGTACGGATAATGCAGGGCGAGGCGAATGATAGCGGGATGTTGTGTTTTTCGCGCTTTCGATCATCGGGCCGGTTGATAGGTACGATTTTGATAAAATATATTTATTTTTACGTTATCAAATTTGAAGTAGTTAGTTGTATTGCAGTATATAAAGAAATGAAGCTTTGCAATATTAGTAGAAATAAAGTTTGAACAGCGAGTAACTAACGTTCCCTCCCGATTTATTACAGGCAAAATCAAACAAACACCGCTAATTCAGCCAATAAAAGTAAATATTAATCACTGCGTTTGATTGAGGAATTGTGCAAAGGCAAAAAGTCAGGCTGCAGTTTAAATGAAATTGCTTCGTTTCGAAATTAAATACCGTGTTTTAAATTAATTTCATTTTTTTTTTCACCGAAAGCAATTAGTTCTCGAATTTGCGCGAATCAATCAACAGAGAAAGGACCGACAGAGGCGCTGGTTGATATTCGCCTTCTCAATGAAAGCGATTTACAGCGAGGACGGAAAACTTATTTGCGTTTGTAGAAAATCCGAGCGGCTGTTGAGAGTTTACTTCGGCTACTGCGGCGCGAACGTTTTTATTTGTTATTAGAGTTCGCGAATAGAGGCGTTTCTAATAAACTTTATTGTCCGTTAAAGTGTAACGACGCAATAAACTGTCCAAATGCAGATGTGGAAGCTCTAACAATTAAGCGAATGTTTATTTTTTTGCCTAAAAATTGACAGGTACGGGAGTTTTGTGAAATGAACCGGAGGTATTGTATTTTGAGCCAAACAGTTATTTTGAATTTGTTTGTGCGCTAAAAAGCAGAGTTAATATGTAATATTTTAAAAATCGAAGCTGTGCTTCATAAAGGTCCTGTAGGGATTCAGATCTTGACGAGTTCATCGAATTCCTTATTTAATTTTAAAACACTTCTGATTTTATCAATTTTTAAGCAATTAGATTCTCCGTCAAATGCGAAACAAAAACAGCCCGTGCTCTTAATCGCCGGATTGGCTAAAAATTAATTTAGAAACTACTATAGCCGACGCTACAAAAACATTGTAACCGAATCGATTGACACGCCGGGCTAATCTCTCCCTCTGTAAATCCGTCGTATCTTCGGTAACGTGAACCCGCATTTAAATCTCCCACATAAGGCAAATCTACTCGTAAACCGAGCGCGGATACCCCCTTCTCGGTGTGTGTGTGTGTGTACAAAATTTGAATGCTAATTCACGTGCCGCTCTCGCAAAATCGATTTATCCCCGACGCGCCCTCGCGGACCGAAACTCCCTGATTAGATAGAGTTTTCGGAAAAAAAGAAAAAGGGAGAGCAACACTCGACGCGGGCGTTAATTGGCCTCGAAATATTACTTCGTCCGCCATCTCGAGAGCTTTTCTCCCGGATGTTATTTCTCGCGGGGGAAACTCGCCGTGTCGGCTTATGCCCTGTCTCTGTTTCGCGGCGCGGCGGCCAAGTCCCTTCGCGCGAAAGCGCATATATA
>JAWWEO010019202.1:0-16281 GCA_035582975.1 Ormyrus labotus | reverse complement strand
GAAATTGAAACCTCAAAATTTCGATATCGATTTGGCTGTCTAAATAATGCCAAAATATAACAAAAAATGGGCAACGCTTTTCTTGCGGCACAAAGTGTGGTTAATTTTTTATCAGGTCGCTCTACTTTTTTCTGCAACGTAGATGAGAAAACAAAGAAAATAAGAGGTCACACGCTTCAATCGATTGAGAAGGATGCTCTAGGGAATTTTTGAAAATTGCTGAAAAAACGACTTTTTTACGACTTTGAAAAATTCTTCTGCGCAATCTAGTATATATAGAGGGCTATAAATTTGGCTCAAAGCTATTTTTATAATGTATATTCAGAAAAAAAATGTCCGGATAAATTTAAAAATGGTGATTTACAAGGATTTGCTGATTTTCACTGATTTGACTCACATATATATCATAGGTTATATATATGCTATATATATGCTCTATATATGAGATATATATTATATATACATTTTATGTTATTTCCTATATATATATATGTCATAGGGGATATCAGTCAGGTTCGTCACAATACGTGTAACTTTACAGCACGACCCATCTGGTATATGTTTATCTTTCGTCTTCAACTTTTAACTCGAATTTTTGTTTTTCATAAGTTATTTCATATGTTACCTTTCCTTTTCTTATGATGGCAGTTACCACGCTAGCCTAGTATTCCGTGGTCGAAAATGCCTTAAAATTGTTTTAATCACGAAAAAACATATGGTATTGTGACCGTCAATTTTAGTCCGACATTCGCTTTAAAAATATACTTAAAATTATAAGAAGTGCTCCAAAATTTAATCAATTCTAAGTTCAAGCATGCTCAAAACCTATGCAAAATTCCAGCGCATTATATCCATCTGTTCGAAAGTTATTGTGGGGGGAACATACATCCAGATATCACGAAAAATACCTTTATTTTTGAAATATGAACCTTAAAAACATCAAATTAAAAAAAATTTCGGTCTTAAATAATTCTAACATTAATGATCTTTCTATTGGAGGCAATTTTTCTGACTCAAAAAGCTTGAAAATATCGAAAATCAACCAAATTCAACTCTAAAATAATTTACCCGTTACAAAGCTTTTTCTTTGAGAAAGGAATAGAGTCGCACCGCACACATCGTTTACGATTTCTAGAACATCTTAAAACAATAAGTTCTTAAAGCAGTAAATAAAAAGCCCGTTTTGATCAGATGTCACAGCGGCGGAATAAATAGAGTCGTAGTGCCTCCTGTGAAAAGCTAAAACGAAACTTTGCCGGCCACGTGTTTCACACGTTGCTCAAAGGTTTTATTATCTTCAATTTTTTTCAAACATCCTTCACAGTTTTTCTATGTTTTCCCCAACACACGACTGAAAAATATTAAAGAGCCTTAACCGCAGGAAAATTCAGTTTCGGGGGGAGCTTCTTCTTCGACGACTCCTCATACCGTTTTAGTCCTTCAGCGAAGACACTTCGACAAGCCGGAAATAATCTAAGATTCTACGATGAAGATAATTAGAAAAATTCAACGCAGTCTGAAAAAAGTTGAAAATATCATACTTAAAAAGAAAAATATTATTCAAAATAAGCTTCACGATATTTCCTGCTTAAACGAAAAAAGAGCGAGGCTGTTTCAAGAGTTATACACTCTGAGGCACCGAAGTGCTACGGTTTCGAAGACAGTTCATTGCTGCGGAAGAAAATGTTGCAGTACGTGCGGGACTCGTCGATATATTAATTCTCGCCGCCAGTGGGAAAACTGTTGGCGATTTAAGCAGTTGCGGTGTAGCATCTGCTACGAAAATCCTTGCATAATAATAATACTGTAACAAAAACTTAAGATCAATCATATCGCAGGATGCTCAATAAAACAGAATAAAATAAAATAAAAAATTGTAATGTAGCGGACGGTGCGACGCCGCACCGCTTCCCCGTACTTACGTCGCTACTAAATTTATTTTAATTCTACCCAGAGAATCCGTCTCCGGGGAGGCCGACCGAACCGATTCCCGTAGCCGGGGTGCTACGGTCGAACGCGACGCGCGATAAATCCCGAGCCTGCACTCTCGATTTTCCGATACAAAATAAGGGTATAATAACTTACCCGCGACTCTCAACGCGGTCCCTCTTCCACCTCTCCTGGCGGTGCCAGGAGGACACCCACTTGCTCCGATTACCTCGGCGAGGGCGCGGACACCTCTGCCGCCGCTCCAGCCGGTAGTTGGCGAGGGGACCAGGAGGCCACCCGCCGCTCGAGCCTGTCCCGCTTCGCCTTGAAGTGATGGCGGTGGAGGCCCCTGCCTCAATACTGCCCAATGTCACTTTTTAGTGCTTCACGCACTCACCCACACACACACAATCGGGATTCCGCGCCCCCGCGGAATCAGCCGCGCGAAACCGAAAAGCAACACAAGGTGCACACCGGTGCACCACGTATGCACGACACCCGTAATCACTTCCCGGAAGCCCCTCGAAATCAAAACTGGAAAACTCTAACGCGTGTGGTCAGCACGAAGATCCACTCGGTACTAGCGAGCGAGCGGGCCGATGGCGATCGCGAGCTCTCCTCGCGATCGGCCTTCTCGCTCGCACCCGTGCTCGCTTACCGGCGCTCAGCCGCTCCGCCGAGTTACGCTCGGCAAGCCGCGAAATGGCTGCGCCGCTCGATTCCCCCTCCGTACGGTTCTCCCTAGAACCGGGAAAGAGCGGCACCAAGTAGCCAGGAGTTTTGCTGTTGAGGATTTTATATGTAGCGACTGCCATAAAATACTTGCGTCGAATGGGAATCGCATGCCAGTGCAATTTCCGGTAGTAGTTTCTTAGGGGAGCGCCTTTCTTAAATTTGTAAATGAAGCGAATAAGATGATTTTGGAGCCAATGAAGCTTTAAATCGAGGTAGCCTGTGATGTCACAATATACTAGAGAGGCGTAGTCAAAGCGCGGAAAAATAAGTGCAGAGATTAGTTGTTTTTTAGGCTATGATCGCGGATGTTTGCACGAAAGCGCAGCCTCTTGAGAACCCCATGAATCCTCGAGCTAACTCATGCAATATGCGCGTTCCAACTGAGGTCGTTTGTTAGTATAACACCGAGATTCCGTACTGATTCTACGTAGGGAATCTGCTGCCCATTTACCTCTATGGGTGGCAAAAGAGAGCAATAAATTCTCGCAAGATTTTGGTGAGATCCAAATACAATAGCGCTACTCTTAGTGAGGTTTAGCTGGAGGTGGTGCGCATCTGCCCAGTCAGCGACGCGTTGGGCGTCTTCATTCATCATACGGATGAAAGCGGGCAATACGCTGTGCTTGCATTGCAGGTAAATTTTGAAGTCATCTGCGAATAGCATGCAGGTGTTTGTGCAAAACTTTAGACACTTGGTGAAGCTGTTAATGAGAATCAAAAAGGCCACAGGGCCGGGGCTAGAGCCCTGACGTATGCCGCTTGTGAGCCGGATGAAATCAGAGGTAAGACCTTGCTGATCAAGGATCGCCTGGGATCGTCTCGAAAGATACGACAAAAACCATAAAATCGAATTGTCAGAGAAGTTGAGAAGTCTCATAGCGTGAAGCAGAGTGGAATGCTTAAGTGAGTCAAAGGCTTTGCGAAAATCGAAAAGGAGCAGAATAGTTAACTTCTCCGACTCTATGCGTCTCCTTATGTCCTCAGTGATCTTAATAAGGGCGGGCTAAGTACTATAACCTTTTCTAAAGCCTGATTGGTACGGCTTTAGAGCTTCCGAGGATTCAAGAAATTCAGCGAGCTGAGCTGTGATAATCTTATCAAATACCTTAGCAAAATGCGGGAGATTTGCTATAGGTCGAGTGTCCGAAGGTGTAGTGGGTTTGGCGACCTTATTAAGAGGTACAACTAATGACTGTTTCCATTTGTCAGGACAGACGGCCGTGCAGGGGGACGTGTTGTCGGTCAGGTGCTTACACCTGAATGGTAAAACTTCCTTGAAATAAGAGAGTGCCAAGCCGTCTGCGCTGCGACCTCTAAATTTGGTCAGCGCAGTAATAGCTGTTAAGCGGACTTGCGAGTATTCTAACGGGCGGATGTTGAAGATCGGCGCATTAGAATCGAGGGAAATAAGCAGGATTTCCTCGAGCTCATCCGGCGTGCAGAGTGGGTGGACGGTGGCTACAGAAGCATAGTATTTGTTTAATTCAACCGTCTCAAAAGTTACCAGAGTAGAGTTGGAGCAATCACCAACGATTCCTAGCTTAGAGAGGAAAGACCACTTCTTGGCACGGCTTTCCAGTGTCTTTATCTTGTTAGCCAAGTACAAGTCACACGCTGCTGAAATTTCATACTTAACTTGCTTCCGAATAACCTTGAATTGGGCTAAAAGAGAAGGATTGTTGTATTTTTTTGCCTTGGCGTATGATCGATCTCTCTGCTTGCACCGGTCGCGCAGTTGTTGATTAAACCAGGGAGCTGGTTTCATGCGGAAATGCCGCTCGGTATCGGTGCCTGGAGTTCTAAGAGAGTAATAGCAGTACTTTGAAAAAGCGTCAGCATAGTGTTTACGTCGTGGTTGGCGTAGGTTGCGAAGTCAGAGGCTTCGATTTTGTTCTGAAAGTCTCTAGAAAACTCGGAAGGAGAAAAGTTTCTAAAATCTCGCAACCGAACGGTGTTCGGAGTGAGTAGTGCAGTGCTGAGTTTGTAATCGATTATTAAGTAATCGTGGCCACAAATGAATGGGACACCAGACTGTTCAGAATTTACAGTTTTGTCGGGAGAATCAGTGATTATTAAATCGAGCCAAGAGTCAGAGTGAGCTGTGTGGTCAGTCGCAGAAAAAGGCGTAATATAAAGACCGTTTTCACGTATAAGCGTATTTAAGTGCTGACTGTAGTAATTGGGGCAGAGTAAATCGGAGTTCAAATTTCCCATGATGATAATGCTAGAGAATCGGTGCGAAAATTGCTATAGCGAGTGAAAGAAAATACCAAGCAGATTCCCTTTAGATCTACGGTAGGCCGAGGCGAGTAAAAAATGATCTTTATTTCCAACCGCATAGTCCAGGAGGATAAATTCAGTTTCATTTATATTTGCAATATTTGATTCGGATAGGAGTTTAAATTCGATTCCCTCGCGAATAAAGGTAACAATTCCCCCACCCTGGATATAGACTCTTTTGGATCTGCCAGGATGAGATGTTAATCCCCGGTCGTTCCGAACCATGTTGTAGCCATCTATTTTGACTAAGTTGCCGGGAATGTCTGAGGTGAGCCACGTTTCGCAGATAGAATAAACATTAATGTTCTTGGTTGACAGAAGATCCTTAATTTGCTCGAGGTGATTACGAAGGGAATTGGCATTGACTTGAGCTATTCGGATACAACGCGTTGGGCATGCAGGACTCTGATTGCTTGGCTCGTCTTGGAGTCAAATTATTTTATTTAAATCAGATTTAGTTAAAATAGGGATAATATCCGAGGCTTCAGTTTTTCGTGCGAGCACTATGCCATTTTCCGCCCATATATACTTATAGCCCAGAGCGGTTCCTTTAACCTTTGCTTTTAAGCGGAGCTGGTGTATGAGCGGCTGAAGCATTTCAAAGATGGAAATATTCGAAGAAGTCCCAGTGGGAACGAAGTTGATGTAATTGACTTTTCCATGGCGCCTCCTCGCCTGCAAAACATGCTGCTGGATGGTGAGCGATTTGAACTGAACAATATACGAGAAACAGGTAACACTACGGGCAGCCTGACTAGTGGTAATGCCCTCCGCGTTGCTCGTATTCGCACTGTGATGCTTGCTTGCATCGTGTTGCTTAATCGCTCTAGTAGTGAGGATGTCACTTGTAAGAGCATGGAGATTTAGAATTTCCAGAAGCTTCTTTGTGAGATTCATCAGAGGGACCGTATTTGTCTGCGGGATTCCGTTAATCTTGATTTCCGACGTGGACGATCCATTACGGCGCAAGTCTTTGATTTGCTCGATTTCGGCGCGAACAACGGCGCCAGACTCTTCAAGAGTGGCTAACCGCTGGTCGTGCAAGACAAGCCTCTGATCGTGTTGGTCGAATTTGCGCAGAAGCTGGTTGTGCTGATCGACCAATGTTTGGAGTGTTGATTGATTCTACAAAAGAATCTGCAAAAATATGCTAGACTACTTCGACGAAGAAAGATCGGCCAAGTTAGAGGGCATAGGAAGTGATGGGCGTAGGTGCGATGGGCTCGAAGCTCATGTCGGAGTTGTCAGCGGAGCCAGTGGCTGATGAGGCTACTGGGGTATGGCACGGATTGAGAGGCGACAGAGATGGTAAAAGCGCCTCGTCCTGCGAGTCGGAATCAACACTTGGATCGAGTCCGCGAGCTAAATCAACCACCGTTGTTCGCGCCTGTGCCGATTGATCAGGGGAGCGCCGAGCTATGGGGGCAGTCTCAGTCGGATTTAGCAGACCGAGGCAAGAGTTTAAAGTTTGCCGGCAGCAGTCTGAAGCCCTAGTGCTATTTACAAATTTGGGTCCGCAAACTCTATGAAAAAATCGCTGACATCCGCTGCAAGTCATTTTGTTTGCTTCGATGCACTTCTTACAGTGTGTGCAACTCGGCATGATACGTAGGGCCGAGTGGACAGCGAGAAATATCTATCCGCCGCATAGATTCGAAGCTTAGTCAAGAAATCATAAGATAGTATTTAAAATTCGAAATAAGACTAATTTTAAGGACTTATTAAGACTAAGAAACTTACTAAGACTAAACTAAACTAAAACTTACTAATACTAAAGCTGAACTAATCAGAAGAGCGCAGACGACGCGTAGTTAAATGTCTAAAAGTGAGTAAACTATACAATAATAGTCACAAAATTTAAGTCTACTGAGTCACAGATGTAAAATAATATTTAGTACCAACAGGTCATCAGTTAAGCAAGAGTCGGCAATTTAAAATTCAAAATTTAATAGTCGGCGATTTAAATGCTATGTCTTGAGACTAAGTATATATGCCGCAACGATCACTACTTAGATGCACTGTTGGATACACAAATAGGCCTATGTTTACATAGCGCACTAACACTGCTATCCGGCGCTAACTGATATGGAATCACAACACAATTTCAAATTTAAAATAAAACGAAGGACGCAGATTAAAACTTCACCATTCGCAGATTCACTCATGCATCAATGCACCGATGTAGGATGAAGGCCGGATGAGCTAGAAGTCGATCAGATATTGATGGAGGTTGACAGTCAGCTCGACGACCCCCAGTCTGAATTGAAGTTAGAGGAGCAACAAAAGCCAGAAAGAAGTCGGTTTGCAGTCCATTTGCAGCAAAGTAAAACAGCGTTGCAATGTACAGCCCTAGGGCAAACAAAGCAGAAATGCGAATCCATAGATAGAGCAAATTAAGATACGTCTTGTCTACTCACCGGCCAGCGACGGAATCAGAGAATAGAATAGAATAGAATAAAATTTATTATGACCTTGGGGTGTAACCCTATCTGGCCCATTGGTGAATACAAAATAAAATACAATATAATATAATACTATACAATAAAATAGATCGATGTAACAAAGTAAGAATACAAAACAGAAACTGCTAAAACAAAACGCAGGAAATATTGCTTCACATTACAGCACATAACATCTGTGCAACGCACGCAGTTGCCGGTCTGACAGTCAGTTAAGCACTCTTTTCGACCAATCGCTGCGGTCACGCTCAAGTAATACGTAGTACAGAGAAGACTAAAAACTAGCAGCATCAGAAGGCAAAAACGATGGTGGAGGAAGTGTATTGACCAAATCCGATGCTGAAATGAGGAATGACCCTTTCGTTGCTGCCGTTCTTATAGGCGAATACGTCAACGCGCGTGGGGGAAGGCGTGAAGAAGGACTAACAATAAGATTAACATTCAACCTGGAAAAACACTCAGAGATGTATGACGGATTGTTATGCGCGATGATATTGAATGCCATGGTGCCTATGAAGTATTCACTTCTCCGTTTGACTGACAGACACCCAAGGTTGATCCTATGTGACGTGACGTGCTCGCGTCGACCAATATTTCCAACCACAAAATGAACGCACGCATTCTGCAAACGTTGAAGGAGCAGATTACGTGTTTTGTCGGTATCATGATAGACCGCACACATGTAATCCAAGTGTGAGAGCACTAAGTTCTCTACTAGCTCTTTCCGCAAGTTGCATGAGAGTGACTTAGCATGTTGCCTGAGGCCTCTAAGCGATCTGTGCGCGCGTGTAAAAACGGCACCGATATGTGGCGCCCAGTTGAGTGTGGGGGTAATCAAGAGACCCAGCGACTTGACCGTTTTCTCATAGGGGAGATCAATTCCATCGACATGAACTCTTTTAAGCGTTGACAGACCCAGAGAGGAAATGTAGGCGAGACTGCCCATGACCATAGCCTTAGTCTTTCGAACGACAGAATTTGAGTGTCATCCGCATATATCATATGTTTCGAATGTTCGAGCACCGTAGGTAGATCATTAATGTATATCGTGAATAGAAGCGGACCAAGTACAATGCCCTGTGGGACGCCGGTATTCACGGAGATCCATTCGGAAGCGTTACCGTGGTCGTCAATTATGACTTGCTTCCTATTAGCAAGATACGAATAGATAAGTCTCATAAACTTATCCGAGCAGTGCATGGCTCGCAGTTTCTTGAGAAGTCGAGTGTGCGGGACCGTGTCAAAGGCTTTCGAGAAGTCGAAAAATAATAGAAAGGTGATCATTTTTTTATCAATATCACGATGTACATCATCTAAGACACTTATCTGAGCAGTCTGCGTACTATGGCCTTTTCTAAAACCAGCCTGCCTCGAGTCGAAAAGACCAAAGGTAGAAAGATTCGTGGAAAGTTGGTCGAAGATCATCCTTTCAAATATTTTAGACACCGCCGGCAGAGAGACTTGAGACTTTTGCGAGAGGACGGAGCAAGCCCTCCTTCCAGCAACAGGGAAATTCCGCTCCATTTATACAAGAATTGATGAGCCAGGTCATGTGCCGAAGTAAGACAGGTCCACCAATGACTAACATCTTTAAGGAATTTTTATAAGCCCCTCTTGCCTCAGAGTGCGATGCGGCCAGCAGTTTTCCAAGTGTGTCCTCGCTAATATACTTGAGATCAAATATGGTACATGTGTTGATGCTATTGGCGGCCGGAATTTGAAGAGTTGCATCTAAATCACTATGCAAGAGAGGAGCTATACAACTGAAGACACTAGCATAATGCGCATTAAGCTCCGAAGCAGAAAAATGAGTAAACGGGGACGGTTTCTCAGATGAACGTATACCCATCTTCCGGAGTTCATTCCATTTCTCCGTTTGCGTTTTGGTCTTTTACTCTTTTATGACTGAGTTGTTATCCCAATCCTATCTTGTGGGGTTTTGTACTTTAATACTGTTCCCAAAGTTGTTTTTGGCTATCATGTAGATCGTCACTTCGCGCAGAAGGTTCGGACTACTGTTGCCTTTCATTTTTCCTATCTCTGCTGGTATCCTGATATGTCCTTAGTCTTAGGGCTCCCTTTGCTGCTTGACCTTTGACGTACCATTCCAGAGGTTGCAGAATTAGTATCGCTTCCAATGCGGCTTGTGCCGTATTGTTCCTAGCTCCCGTAATTCCTAGTGTTACCAGCCTTTGAACTTTGATAATGTTTTTCCTGTTTACGTCTTCGTTCATGGCTTACCACTCCGTATGTAATGATAGGTCGACTGACCGCAGTGTACATGCAGTGTATGACGTACGTTTGCAGACCCCATTTTCAGCCGAACATTTTCTTGCATGCATAATATTTATTAATTCCTTTCTTCCACGTTCCTCTTCCAAGAGAGTTTGGAGTCCAGGATAATCCCTAGGTATTTTGTTTCTTTTGAGAGTGTCAATACCCTTCCTTCAAGCTTCGGGAGCTTGAAGTTTGGTATTTTATATCTCCTCGTGAACAAAATGAGTTCGGTTTTGATGGGATTTACCCCAAGTCCATTTTCACCTACCCACTTAGATAGTTCCTTTAGTGCAACTTCCATGATTTCGCTAATTGTTGGCAAATCTTTGCCTTTAATCAGAATTACCACATCGTCTGCATATGCTATCATTTTTATTCCATTCTCCTTGAAGACGACTTGGATCTCGTTTATGATCGCTAACCACAGCAGCGGGGATAACCCCCCCCCCCCTTGCGGTGTGCCTCTTCTTGTCTTCTTGCTGCTGGAGGTGTTTCCCCTGTCGGATGTAATAATTCTGCTCTCTAGCATTTTTATTATCCATTCGGTGATCATAACACTCCACTTCCAGCGATTCTAGAGCTCTTCTTATTGACTCGGTTTTGATGTTATTGAATGCTCCCTCCATGTCAAGGAATGCCGCTAGTGTGTATTCCTTGTTTTGTAGGGATTTTTCCACTACGCTTATTACCGCGTGCAAAGCACTTTCCACCGATTTCCCCTTGAGGTACGTTAAGCACTGCTTTTCAATCGTTGTGATCTCTTTTATGTACATATCCAACAGTCTTTCCATTGTTTTTAACAAGAATGACGATAGGCTGATTGTTCTGAAGTCCTTTGATGTGGTGTGACTTGGTTTACCAGTTTTTGGTATGAAGACCACTCTCACTTCTCTCTAGGTACATGTCCATCGATTAGGCATGTCTGAAAAATTCTGGTCAGCGTTTTTACAATACTACTAAGAGATTTTTGAAGCACAATGGGCATTACCTCATCCAGGCCCCCCGATTTGTAGGGGCTGAAAATTTTTATTGTCCATGCTACTTTAACCTCTGTAACAATTTCTTCTACTTTCGCTTTTCTTTCAGCTTGAATCAGTCCTCTCCGAACACTCGGTTCTTCCTCCCTTGCATCTTCAACGGCTGCTTCTTTGCATCCTGAAAAATGTGTATTCATGAGGAGGTTTAAGGTTTCACGATCGGATTTTGTCCACGAGTCGTCTGGCTTTCTGATCTTGCTTGGGACCATCGGGTCCTTTGACAGTACCTTTCTTAGCCTGGTGGCCTCGTTTGTGTCCCTTATGGTTTTACTGAATTCTTTTAGCGAATTCCACTTTTCTTCTCTTATTCTCCTTTTGTACTCGTTAAAACTGGTCCTATATTTGTCCAAGCCTATTTCTGTTTTGGTTCTTTGTGCCACTTTGTAAAGTCTTCTCGTCTTTGTCCGGAGTAGCCTTAGTTCTGCATTCCACCAAGGTTTGGCGTTCCTGCTTGGTCGGCTAATCGGGCATGACTTTTTAAAAGCCTTCACTAGCACGTTTTCTAACTCTCTTAACGATTTTTCTAGCTCTACGTTTGTTGGGTTCACTTTTATGGGGATTATTTTCCCATTGTTTGATGATTCCTCTACTAGCCTCCTAAATTTCTCTCAATCTATTTTCCTCGGGTTTCTGAAAGGTTTGTTTATCGGGGTTGGGTGGTTTATTCTAAACAGGATTCTCCTGTGATCAGAAAAGGATCTTTGCAGGGAGGCTCTCTGATAGTCGATTGATAAATCCTCCCCCTACCAATAGTCAATATTAGGTCTATTACTTCCTCCCTGATTCTATTAGCAAAAGTTGGTACCCCTATTGCCAATAGTTAGGTTGTTAGTTGAGATAAAATCCATTATTGACTCGCCTCTTTTATTGATGTCTTTACTTCCCCACTGGGTATGATGACCGTTGGCACCGCACCCAATCACCAGTTGTCCTCCGAATTTCCTAACTTCTCTGACCAGGTTTCGGAGGGCTTTTCGTGGTGGTTCCTCCTCCTCATATGGCATGTATGCGGAGGCCAGTAGGAGCTTATCGCCCCTTTGGTCCTCGCATATCGCAATGCTCAGATCCTCTGTGCTATATTGTGATAGTAGGTTAAGCTTAAGTGCTTTCTTAGCTACTATACACGCTCTTATCTTATCTGTTGCTTGACTGTGTATCAAGGTGTACTCCCTTGTCCTTAGTTCTCGGATGTTGCCTCTGATGAGCCAAGGTTCCTGGACTAGGGCCACGTCTAGGTTTTTCTCAGTTAGGAAAAGCATCAGGTCCTCCGTGGCCGCCCCGCAGTAGTTAAAATTAATTTGAGCCACCTGCAGCCCCAGCCGGTTCTTTGCTGCTCTTGTCATTAGGGAGCCTTCTTTTCAGTTTACCTAAACCGAACTTGATGTTTCTTTCTGACCTCTTTAAGGGAGGTGTACACCTTTAAATTTTCAAAAAATTGATTTTTTTTTATTTCATATTTTGATAGCAAATATTCTCAAGAATATTTTGTCGTAAACTGGGTATTAAAATTCGCCGCGGTTCCAAAGTTATAGACAAAAATTTGGAAAAAGTTTTTTCGTATAATTATGTACAATTTAAATTATTAATAAAAATAATTACTATTGCAATAATTATGATCGGTTTCAACCATATATTTAATTTTAGTTTTAGTTTAGATTTAGTTTTAGATTTACATTTAGTTTTATTTTAATAATCTCAATTTGTAATTTGTTTTAATTCTAATAATTTAATTTTAATTTGTAAATTGAAATTAAATTATTAAAATCTCAATTTATAAATTGATTTGGTTTTGAAAATTTATGTTTGATCAATTTACTTTAACTTTTTGTATTATTTTTATATTTATTTTACACTTTTTTAGCACCCTATTTTTTGAATTACTATCAAGCAACTTAATCTTGCGTACTTTTTTTTAGGTTCAGAGAGAATAAACGTTATTTATTCGAATTTTTAAAATTATTGATAAGGTCAGAACATTATTTTAAATTTAAAATTTAAATTTAAATTTGAAAATATTCTGCTGCTCATCAGAGTGAGAGAGATAGTCGTATTGATCAATAATCGATCCGACTGCCACCTGCAGCTTAGTTCAAGATGTTACAGTCAGTAGTGTCCAGTTAGCAGAAGGTCTGACATATAGGTTAGACTACAAAATAAAAATTGTTTACTTTTTATGTTGTTGAAGTTTACAATCAAGGCGATGCAGCTTGTCGGGGCTTTAATCAGATAAGTATAAACTCATTTTTAAATTATATTTTCACATAAGAAAAACATACTTTGTGAAAAATAATCTATTTTTTTGTTACAGGTCCAATATATTCAAGAGGGTTTAACAAGAGAAGCAGAGTACTTTCAATACAAGTAAGCAATAAAAAGGTGTTTCCAGAAAACAGCTTTAAAGTTTATTGTTTTATGAATCAAAAAATAATTCACTTCATCTTCTTTGAAACTTCTTCTATAATTGAAACTATACAAAGTATATTAATTATTTTAACATTTTTCAAGTTTTTAAGCAAATAACATACCTTTAATTCGCTGTTGACGGGCTGAATGTCAGTGCCTGAAAAACCTCAGTCAATCCTGCCTAGGTGAGGAAAGTCGAAACTCTTCCAATGTATATAATGTTTATAAACGTTGTTTATAAACATAAAACTATAAAAATAAAACTATAGTTATGGTATATAACTATAATATAACACAAAACTATAAATGTTTATAAACATTATATACATTGCAAGAGTTTTGGCTTATCGACTTTACTCACCTAGGACAGGAGGTTTTTCAGGCATTGACATTAAGCATGTCAACAGGGAATTCAAGGTATATTATTTACTTAAAAACTGAAATAATTATTAACATTATTATACATTTTATAGTTTAAATTATAGAAGAAGTTTTGAAGAAGATAAGGTGAATTTTTTTTTATTCACAAAACAATAAACTTTAAAGTTGTTTTCTAGAAAACATACAATTTTGAAGTTTGGCGTATGCCTGAGGTCTAATGAATAGATCAATTTAGATGTAATTGGGCTTAAATTGTAGGTAATTAATGTGATTTCTGTGTAAAGAGTTGTATGTATTTAAATTTTTTGATTAAATAATTAAATAAGTTCAAAAACTGAAAAAAAATCTTAAAATGCAAACAATTTTAGCAATTTTTGAACTTTTAAAATATTTAAAAAAAAAATCAATACATACAACTCTTTGCATTGAAATCACATTA
Organism: Ormyrus labotus; assembly: GCA_035582975.1. Lineage (NCBI taxonomy): Eukaryota > Metazoa > Arthropoda > Insecta > Hymenoptera > Ormyridae > Ormyrus > Ormyrus labotus. The sequence continues at coordinate 2,341 of JAWWEO010019202.1, read as the reverse complement.
ATTACCTGCAACTTAAGCCCAATTACATTCAAATTCATCTATTCGTTAGACCTGTGGCTTACGCCAAAGCCATTTTTTTGAAAGTGATGTAGCTTGAAATAAAATGAGTGTAGAGGCTTCTACTACGGCTCATTTTATCAAGAATTGTCTATATTTTTATAATATTATATGCAGATTTTACTAACTATTACAATTTTTCTGTTTTAGATGTTTTAGGTTAAAATTTCTAAAGGTGTACACCTCCCTTAAAGACTCGAGGAATTCTTCGTCCACGTTGAAAGTGAAGTCTTTCCCCTTGCCGTTTTGGCTTATCACCGAAGAGAGGACTCTCCAATTTTGAACCTTCAGGCTCCTGTTTTGGTTTCCCAAGATCTTCAGCACCGTTTCATCCTTTTCCGGAACCGGAGGGAGAATCCACAGCGAAGTGGTAGCCTCGACATGCGCATGACTTCGAGTTGGGCCTTCTGCCACATTTCGCCACAGTAGCGCATGACTCGCATCAGGAAGTCGCGTATCTCCCTATTACTGCATCTCACGACCTTGGTTCCTTTTTGCCGTCCGGCCCCATCGAATCCCACCCTGTCGCTGTCGCTTCCGTCCAACTCAGCAGTCGCCAGTAGGATCCTTGACTCCACTTTCATCCACCTTTCGACCGTCATCTTGCCATCTGGGTCGGAGCGATCCACGATGGCGATTTGACAGTCTTCAGATGAATCGAAGCTCGTCGAGGGTTTAGCTTTCTTTGCTACTTTCTCCTCCCCGTCCCCAAAGCGCATCCTTTTTGTTGTTTTCCTTTCGGAATTTGGCGGTTTGGATTTGTCTGGTTTCGGGGATTCCTCCGTAGCATTAGACCATTGCAGCTTTTTTGCTGTTATGTGCGTCTGCGACTTTTCTGCAATAGTCTCCATCCTCTTTGGCAGTTCTTCCGCCTCGAATATGGACACCGTATTCTTGTTGAGCTTGATGAAGCCTCTTTCCCTCTTGGTGAGTTCTTCCTCCTTCTTCAAGCTCATCTTCTTTAGGTACCTTTTAGCGTTTCGGTAGGCTTTCCTGGCCTTTAGATCCGCCTTTACGTCCCCTTCTTCTTTTTGCCCCGGGTCTGCTTTGTCGGCTGCTGGGTTCAGCAGTTCCCTATCGACGTCCGAGTCGATGGACTCGACTATGCTTCCTTTGACGGATAGTTCGTTTTCCGTCGCTTCGCCGAGTTCTATGTTCTCCAGCCGGGAAGAAATGCTCCCTTGTGGCAATCTCTGAACTGCCACCCCTTGTTGCATCAGGAATTTCTCCGGCAGCCAAGTGGTTTACTGCCCGTTCCTTTTCGAGGCACTAGATTGCAGAAAAAAACTCAATCTATTTTATTGTGAACTGCAGTTAAATAAATGAAATGTTTAATAAAATTATTAATAATATGATATAATGTAAATACAGTAAATCTTGCGAATTTTATAATATATTTAAATTTAAAAGGTTATAATATCGTATCTAACAAAACTATACTTTTACAAAAAGCATAACGGTAGCTAGTCTGCGAGTTTTGTTCTTCGTTCGTTATTTTTTTGTTCAATTTTGTATCAGAAATAAGAAACTAATAATTCAAATTAATGATTAATTTATTCTTGGAACATATTCGGTATAAAATAACATTCAGTTTAATTCTCTATTACAATTTTAATCATGCGACTTCGAAGTTTAAATGAAAAATTTTAAATATTGAATAAATTATGCTTAATATCAATATAATAAAATTAAATTGAAAATATACACCCAAAAAACTAAATACATGTAAGATTAAAACATGAATTATTTCTGTTATTCTGAAGATATTAATATGTTCCAAAATATAAAACAAATGAGTCATTACATCAAGCTTAATTTATGATGACCCACGCGGGGTCTATTAAGCTGGCGCAACGTCTATAGCGGAATCGAACGAAAAGTAGCTAGGATTTTACTCATTTATGCTAATTTATTACCAAATAAAAAAATGTTTAACCACTGCCGATTACGCATTAACATCGGTACGCGCCTGCTTAATATTTAAGCATACCTCGAGTTCTATTCAAGCTAGGATGGTTCTGCGCAGCTCATAATTTTTAGCTCAGTAAGTACTTTGAAAAGCAAGGGGTTCAGATACACCCCCATTTTCTCACCCCCAGATCAATTGAAAACTTAGAAATCACCGAAAAAGTGGCTAAAAATTCATATTTTCAAGGGAAACTTCGTACACACGTTAATCGAAGCCTAAATTAATTTATTAAACTAATAAATTTAACACTAATACACGCCAGCTTAATACTTAAGCTAACTGGAACTGTCTACAACTCGAGTTTTATTCTGGTCT